>OMNM01025420.1:15669-28159 GCA_900302745.1 Parablennius parvicornis | reverse complement strand
TCCCCCCCCCCCCCCCCCACTTAATTAGTTTAATCCCACTTTGAATAGGAAATGTAGGACGAGATTTGATATGTTCTTCATTTTACTTTGACAATTTGCTTTACCACTATAAAAAACTGAAGTGTTGCGCAATGATTTGATAACTGTGCAAAAGAACCAGACGTTAAATACACGACTTCAACCAAGTGGATGTTGTAATGCAAAATTTTCAATGTTCGTGTGTCCAGTTATGTCCAGTTGTTGCAATTACCGAACTGGTGGAGCAGGAGTGAACCCCTCCCAGACCCAAAAACTGAATTTCAAGTCCAGTCCACTTGTATTTTAGTTTGTTTATTTGTAGATGAGGGTTTTCCAATAGCAAGTTCAGAATCAGACTCAGAATTGATTTATTGTCATTGTTCAAGTACAAGTACAACAAAATTTTGTTTCAGCGTAGAGGGGAAGAGAAGAAATGAGGCCACATGAGGAGCGACAGGAGAAAAAAAGTGCAGATTTTAGGTTGTGCACATTTAGCAAATAGCATATTACAGCATATCACATGTCACAATTCAGAGCACATGGGAGCATTCCAGGGGTGGGTTGGTGGGGAGGGGGGTTGCAGGAGGGAGGTTGCCCCAGTCGATGGTGACCTCGTCACGCAGCCATTTCGGCGCAGAGACTTCCCCAGTCGATGGGGGGGTTAGAGAGTCGATAAGACGGTGGACAGTTCTGAAGCTGTCTCAAACCCAGGCAAGTCCAGCGTCTGATGTGGTGAGACGGCCATGATAGTTTTGGGAGAGACCGTTTAGAGGTTTAGGGTTGATACAGTTGTCGGGAGGTGGGAAAGAGCATTTGATTATCATTCCAGCCAGGAGAATGTAAAACAATCCGCTTGCAGTCTTGTTTCAGGGGCATCCAATGGAGATAAGATTTGTTTTTCAGTCAGGGCGACTTGAAGCTTTCAGTTGGCCTTGTGGCCTCTGATCCTCTCAGGCAGATCCAAAAGCAGGAAGCCATTTTTTTCAGGTTTCCAATTTTGCACTCATTTTCTCCCAGATGGTATCGATTCCACATAAACATTCAAAAGTTGTATATTTGTCTGTGTATTTTGTCTATAGTTGTCTGTTCCTGGTCTGTGCAACCACCCCACCTGGGCCCTCATCTTACTTTGACCTTTGCCCTCTAATAGTGCAATTTGTGTTTAATTACTGCCACCAAGTGTCCAAATAATGAAACAACAAATATCTAAATATACAAAGTAGCATGCCTAAAATAAGTATCGAAGTTTTCTATTATGGTCAACTTAATCTTAGCTGTGATGTTGGAAGAGTAAAATGAAGTCATATGCAACCTTTTCTGAGACAGAAATAGTTTGCTGCACTATAAAAACAAGCTAAAGAAATAACAATTCTGAACAATTAAGAAACGATAACTTCAATTAGATTTGCTAAAAAAAAAAAAATTGTGTGAAGATTTTTCTAAATTTTTATTTTAATCCTCGCTTTCTTTGTGATTTTTACTCATTTATTTTTTAGGGACCTCAGCCCTAAGGGAGGGCAAGGACCCTATTGTTTTTGCAATGTTTTTTTTTTTTTTTTTGCTCTATTCATATGCTCTGTATACATTCATAAATACCTGTTTTGCCTTCTGCAAACAGTTTTGTTTATAAATGTATGTATATATTTTTTCTTTCATAACACCCCGTGCTTATTTTTTTCTTTTTTGATGTCATAATATATCCTGTAATTCTTATTGTACTTGAATAACAATTTTCCCTCTGTGATGTTTTTTTTTTTGTATTTATGTGTTTCATTGTATTTTGTTAATTGTTCAATAAATAGTTTTTAAAAAAGAAGAAAAAAAAATGTTTTGTCTGTTCTGACACTGGAAGGCTCTCAATCACATAATATTGTTTGCCTAAGCTGCTGAACAGCACAAAGGGGCGGAAGAAAAAAGAAGGGAAAAAAAAGGTTTTTTTTCATAGACTAAATTTTGAAAAAGTCCCTATTTTTTTCCAAATTTGAACAAGTAGTGTCAAAGTTAGTGCAATCTCAACATAAAGCCAATTTTAATATCAAAATAGTGAAATGTCAATAAAATTGTTGCATTCTAAGTGTTTCTATACCACGGTAGCATGGCTTTGAGGCTAGTTTGATAGCAATGAGGTAGCTGGCTTTCATTTCATCACAATATTTCAGCTCAGGTCTCAGTGTTGTGTTGTGTCGCTACTCTGAAGAAATCTGTTTGGAAATGTATGTTTTCTTTGGCATTTTTACCATTTTGCTTGGTGGTTTGTCGGTCATATCGGATCCTTTTGTGGCCTGATTTTGGCCTACGGGACTGATGTTTGACACCCCTGCATCAAACCATCCCACAATTAATAAAAAAAAGAAAAAAAAAGATAAATCACAAAGGAGCAAAAGAAGCTTGTTACAAGTGGAAAGCATGGATATTTTACTTGGGAGGATAATTGGGATGATTAAAATTGTGGGAGAACGAGCTGTAAGTTTTTCAAATTGTGATTTTTGAAGACACAATTAATAGTTTTAGCTTATTTTCAGTGGGATTTCATTATCAAACATTAAGAAGGAAAATTCCTTTCTCATCAAAGCTCTCTGGCAATATACAATGAAGGCTTACAAAAGAGGCAGCAGAAAGACAATTGGCATATTTTATCAGTAGCTTAATACAGAATTGGAATCTGTACTCAATATTGGCAAGTTGCAAAAGCTTAGCACCTGTACTTGTCCTTAAAGAAGTGATATTGGTTCATCTACAATGAAAAAATAAATCAAAATGTACATTGTCAGTGTAATTAAATCATCTTCAGTTACCTGAGGCGGTGTACTACGAAGCAAGTTCAACAAAGCCTGGTTGTTAATGCAAGATGCTCGACAGACCCGATTCAATCTTGATAGCTAGTACCACAAAGTTGCTAATTGACTTTTCTTGTTAGCCGAATCTGAGTGCTTCAGGCTCCATCCTGTAAAAATGGTGGACCTGAATAGACATCTCGTTTCTTACTGGTTGTTTTAGCTGCAACACCACAGGATGACGTAGTGCTTAATATCAGAGCTCGTACACCATTGACTTTCCAGTCAGATTCTTCTGTTAAATCTGTAAACTTAACAATGAACTGTCACTTGTCCAATCGGATTATTCTATCAAATCTTTAAGCTCAATAATGAACTTTCACTCATCCAATCAGATTCTTCTGTGAGATCTTTGTGTTTAATATCAGAACTCAACAGACCTGCTTGGCTC
This sequence comes from Parablennius parvicornis, assembly GCA_900302745.1. NCBI lineage: Eukaryota > Metazoa > Chordata > Actinopteri > Blenniiformes > Blenniidae > Parablennius > Parablennius parvicornis. The sequence continues at coordinate 24,916 of OMNM01025420.1, read as the reverse complement.
GTAAACACCCAGACTTTTTCTTCGTAGTACACTGGTCTTAAGCTTTCCACACATTGTGCAATTTTTACAATGTTATAAGTCACAGCCCGCCACAACGTACGACATGGTCTAAGACATGACTCACAGCCAGCGTGGTTGTGCAATCGTGTAGGGGGTAATCACGTCATTTGCAGTTGCAGAACAATAACATCTCTTAAACAGAAACATGATTGATGTTGTGACATTTATGTGTTTGGAAAGAAATCCCTCCCAAAAAAGAGAAGGAGGAGAATCTGAACTTGGTTGTGGCTCAGAGAGAGAAGACAACCTGGATTGTAATGGTGCAACGGGAGCTTGAAGTGCTCAACAGCATCTACTGTTGTTGGTCAAACAACAAACCAGATAGGCTGCAGGTTGCAGCAGCAGCTACGATAGCCCCAAATATCACACACTGTCTGGTATTGATCACAGGCTTACGAGCACCAACTCCACCATCAGGTGAACCTTGCACACCGTATGATGTTACGGCCACCGATTAGAGCCACAACCACAGATTTTACGATTCTCCCACGATCCAATCTTTCATCGCCGACGGCTGAACATCGCAACAGTGTGGAAGACTTTATATTCAACAAATACAATTGAGATTATATTAGTTTCATTTCTCCTTCAGTGCTGACCTCAAAAGATCACTGAAATGACAAGCAACTTGATGAAAACACTGATTAGTTCCATTAGAGGTAAATCTTTGGCTTCATTCAAAAATAGCACTGGGATTTTGTCTGAAACTACAAATATTGTACATCAACAAGATCCTCTACTCAGAGACACGGAACACTGTGCTCTTTGTTGCATTTGTGTCATGTCTCTATGAGCTCAGTGCATGAAAGAGAAATGTCAAGTACATTTCCCATCATCAATATGAAGGATTTTTTTTATTGCACCCAGTGCAAAGAACACCACCAATTCTTTGCAAGGTTCAGACCAACACAGATCTGCATGAGAGCATTCGCTACAGAAACACAGCGAGTACTTGATATTAAAGAGTGTGTTGGTCTTACAATGAGGTAGATTCTGCACTTTTGACTTCTTCAGATAACGGAAAGTGATAGAACCATTCACCAAGTCTTCAGAAACAGTTGCAGTGTTATTTTTTTACTTTAAGGCTGTGTTCACCCTTAAGAGTTCCAACATTAACAAATATAGTTGTTTTGCTACTGCGATCCTTTGTTGGATGTGTATCATCTGAGCCTTGATGGGCATCTAAGAAGTCCGTTTCACGACCAGGTTTCAGTTTACCCCCAAACCAGCTTTGCCGGTTGTATCAGAGCCTGAACGCAGCACGAACCCAAAGAGCTGCCATAGAAGTTTATACTGACTAGATGCCGCGTGCCTCTTCTCGGCGTACGTCAACAGTGTCGCCATCTTTGGACGGTGTGTCCTGCTATGATGTTGTGCTGAAGTAGTTCAACAGTCAGTCATGAAAGAGGACAGACTATTGTTTCTTACGGCTGTTTCAGCCGACAAAATCAAACAACCAAATGGCAAGGAATAACATTTCACAAGAGAGAAACTGATATTTAATCTGATGAAATGTTGTCCTGATAGATATGTAATGTTTTAGTTTGGTCGATGACCATATATTACTTTTTCCCCTTAAAGCAAATTGTTGTTCTTATAGTGCTATATCTTTTTTTTTTTTTTTTTTTTTTTTAAATGAAGTTCAAACACTTTTAATTAGACAATACAATTTGTCATGATTTGACCATGACTTATTTTGACAGGTCTTATTTTTTACAATAACAATTTTTAAATAATTTTTGTTTTGGATAAATGATAATTTGTAATTGAACAATTATCATATCCATACCCCATGAATAATCTGTAATGATGACAAACTTAAGTGTGTTATTCCTGTCTTGAAATGACACTCAGATGTATTTGTTGAGAAAAGTATTTGGTTAATCTTTGCACCTATGGAGCACCGTCCAAACATGGCGGCCGTGTTGACGTATTCCACTCAATAGAGATTGCCTGGGAACGCGGAATCTAGTCGACATATATTGAGGAAGAGCTCCAAAGGAATAGGCAATACATGACGTAACGGGCTTCAGAAGCTCCGCCTTCTCACAACAAAGTTATTCCCGTTGCTGATTGGATGCCTTTTCTCACATTAGAAATTATTGGCGAGTTCTTGCATAAAAGGAAAAATCTCACTCCAACATGCATTATGTCACATTTAGCCCGGAACGCAGCATTAATGCACCTGTCACGTTTTTTGTTTAGTATTTCTTTGTGTCGGGGCAAACAAAAAGTAAACTGTGAAGTGCAACTTCTATTTTTTCGTCTTTCGTGAACTGTACCCTAAGTGTGAACACAACCCAGAGGTCTCGTTTGCACCACAACATTCTCCAGAGAAAACTACAAATGTTCTTTGCGTTTTAAGCTGTTATTTTACACAACAGCTGTTGTTTCCAGAATGCAATCGCTTTTCCCTCCTGTTGGATCGACTCCATGCTTCTCATTCATTTACCACATGGTCACTATTAATTCTTTAAAATGAGCTCGATGGGCATATATTTGATTACGGTAGACACGCACGCAACGCAATGTTAAGCAAATCTGATCAGCCTGGTCACACTGGCACATACCAGAGTTATTTCCACATATGAATGAGGCCTGTGTCCGATCTGAAAATATGTGACTGCATGCATCTTTTTCATGCTTCCATTGTCCAAAGGCAGATCCAAGCTGTGCCACATAAGAGCAAAAACATCAGAATTGGGTGACATGATGCTGACAGTGTAAACGCGGTCCAACAGTGGAGGGTATCAGCGTGATTGTGCTGCTCTTTTGAATTGAACGTATACATTTACTACAACATGAGTGGAGACACATTTCTTACTATGAGTAGATACTGAGTGTACATGGCGAGAACACACAGTTTAAAGGTACCTTTCATCATTGTGTTCTTGGCGCGCATGGATGAGTGGTTGTGTTGCAAACAAGCAGCAACTCCAACCGTGTGTAAAAATCATCTTCAAAATGATGCCGTCTGAACGTGAAACACTTTCTGGAAACCAAAACGCAAAGACAGTGCTGTTTTCAGTTGATTGTTGTGGTGGCAGTGTAAACAAGGCCTTCATTTTAGACATGCTCAGGCACATCTGTACAAGTAGGACAGCAGATACTGTAGATAGCAGCAGATTTTCACATAGTGAAAAATTGACAATCTGTCGGCAATCTAATATAGTGCTTAAAGGAGACTTGAAAGAGGACTGAAATAAAGTGCAATATACCAACTTTTCATCCTCATCTCAGTTTCCTATTGCTACAAGTATTTTGTAGCAGCCACATTAACACCTGTCAACTTGAAATATTTAATAAGCTTAAATTCTTGAGTGGCTTGATGGTAAAATAATAGTATTTCACACTGCACACCATTAAAGTGGCAGCATTTTAACTTGCGACCACTGACGCAGTCTTATAACAAAGAGAGGTAGACTGTGTAGTGCTCTGTAACTGACAGCTAACCCAACATTCATGCTCTCATTGTACCATGAGGTTGCTGACCGGAAATATCCAACAACTAAACCGAAAAAAGGCGACATTTTATAAGAGCTACAATCACTACGATCACAACTATACACAAACTAACACTGACAAAAAGCCTGAATCGCCCCCGGCTTGTTGGCTCTGGTTCCCCATCTTCAGGTTCTGCAGAGAAGAAAGAAGATATTTCATGCAACCAGAAACCTCAAATGTTTCTTCACTAACTGCAAAACCTAGAGATAAACCGATACAGATAGTGTGCCTGATACTGCATGGAGTACTAGTACTTGGAAAAGCTCCCAGGCAAGTGATACGTGATGTCATGCGTCAGCGGGCATTCTTTAATATTAATCAGAATGACAAAGGTAAGACAGACAGTAATTTAGCTTTACTGCAACGCAAAGCCTTTACGCATTGTTTGCGTTTGGAGTATGAATCAGGCTTTATGTGATTGAATAAGTATCATACCAATACTCGGTATCGGCAAGTAGCTAAAGGTTAATACTGGCAATCATATTCATCCTTTAAATGAAAAAAGAGGTATTGATGCATCCGTAAAAAATACTTAAGTGATTTTTGATTCAATTTTATTTTTTATATTTTTAATTGGAATGCAGCTGATTGAACCCGAAACTGAATATTTTTTTGACTACATCCTCATTTGATTGTTGTTGGGGTTTTTTTCAGCTATATTTATCCAATGTCCAAACTACATACCATCTTGAAACAATAAATTGGAAAAACTAGCGAATGTTTCTTGATTTGCGTCCCAGCTTTGGACAGTGGGTCTCAAAGACCAGATTAACTGAGCACCACTGATCTAGAGCAGTGTATCTGGATTTGTCCAGATTCCTCCATTATCTTCAATGAAAGTAATAAAATAAATAAACAAATAAGTAAACTACAGTCTGCTCACACAGAACTAAACAAGTTTAGTGATAATCCAAAAGAATAGCCAGCAAATGTGGCTGTACAAAGAGAAATGTTCCCTTTTATGCTCGATTACCTGATTTTTATTTAAATCAAAACTCCTCATTTCAAAAATTTTGGCCTTTGCTTTCAGCTTTGTGTTTTTGAACTAATGAAAAAAAACAGATCACGATCATAATGTAGGTACAGTTTGGAGGGCTTCATCATTCCCCATGATGACACGCCATACTGAAAGTGGGCCTAACAGTAAGCCTGCACAACATATTTTGCGAATTTCTCAATATATATACCGCAAATGACTACTTGAAGTGTAATAAATTATGTCTCCATATAGCTGTGCCTTGATTCATTGCAGATTCAGAATGACAGAGAGTGTGATTATTTGTGATTACTGCATTTTTCAGACTAAAGGTCACACGTTGGTACAAGTTACAGCTGTCATGAAGACGGTAAATGTTCAATGGAGTTCACTTCTGTGGCACGTTTCCACAGATCCTAAAGTGGTCTTTATAATGTTCATTATTATCAAATCATAATGTTCTTGTTATAGAAGTGTATTAGGTGGTGTAACTGATAAATACAGCCGTACGTTTGGATCAAGATGTGATGGGAGCAAATTAAATTCTATCCTAACGACATGGAAGGAAAAGAAATGCTTTAAAATGCCAAAAATGGCCGCCATTTCCAAACAAATAAATCTATGAATATGAACCCTAACCCTATTGTTATTGTACACTCACATAACATTTTTTATTAGGTGGGAAATAATGTCGAGGACACCGTCTTTGAGAACAACAGTGACGTCGGCCTACCTGTAACTATGACATCACACCCTCTGGAGTTACTTTTGTTGCCAACAACGATGATGCACACGTATTTGCCTGAGTCGCTGGGCTTCACGTGAGTGATCAAACAATCCACCTGGCCTCTGGAGGCGAACTGGGAACATTGCAGCCGGCCACTGTAGTGATCGTGAATGTACGGCTCAGCCTCAGATTCACTGTTGTATTGGTAGATACTCTTCAATGAGGAGTGCCTCAGATCTATATGCAGCGATAGAGGGGGCCCCTCGGGGTCAGCGGGGAAAAGCCACGTCATCGTGATATTCTTCTGCTCCTCCACCCGGTAGATGTCCTGAGCAACGTTCACAGTGAATGGACCATCACCTGCAGGCGACACAGAGGTATAAGCGGAGGTGTATAGAATGACAGTGCTGGAGGAGAAGTTCCACAAGTGTACTTGCGATCAGAAGCTCGTAGTAGGGCTGGGCGATATGGCCTAAAAATAAAATCTCAGATTTTCTCACAAAAATTTTTTATTTACATCTCGTGCTCATTAGCTGTAGCCACCTTGTTGCTGTGTGTGAATTTCTGTGAGAGAAACAAGGGGAAGCTACGGTAACTAGGGAGCGACGTACCTAGCTAGAGAAGCTACGTAGCTAGCTACAGAAGCTTGTGGGGGCAAAAGGTGCGCCGTAGCAAGAGAAGAAAAAATCTATTGAATTTCTTATTTTTTAAATGGTCCGCAATGAAAAACTCGAATTCATCTAAAAATACAATATATGATCCAGGCCTAGCTCACAGGTTTAAATCCCAGAACAGACTCCGAGCAAGACTCTCACGGTTTGGAGATTCTTTAACATTGAGAAAAACAAAGGTAAGAGAGACATTAAAATATGTTCTGACAAAATATCAAGAGAAGGAGAAAGAAAGTTGGTACGCCAGCAACATTTGACACAACAGAGTTAGAATGATGTCGCTCATTAGTTTAATTACTCAGCATGAAACTCTGAGCCATGCTACATGCTAAAGGGTTTTGGGGATCACACACCAGTTATACTGCATGCTAAACATGATTAAAGTGTGACTGATTCATTATCACTCATTAACAGCCGGCTTGGTCCCTCGGTCTAGTCTACAGTAGCATAGACGCTACGTACTGGGCTATGCGTACTGTAGAAACAGTCGTATATAGGAGCCTGCACGACTCTCGGACATGTGTTGAGCACTAGTGAAGAGGCTGTGTGAAGGTGGTTCGCAACAATGCAAAGCCTTCACATTTTCTTCGTGTAGGAAGTATGAATCGGGTTTTATGGCACTTTATGGTAATACTTGTATCGGTACTCAGTATGGGCAAGTAGCTAAAGGTTGGTACTGGTATCACAATGCGGTATCGGCAAGTAGCTACTGTAAGGAAAACAATTAAATATTTTTATTGTTACTATTATCGGATTGTGGATTGTAGATTAATTATAATGGCTAAAGTATACTTAATGTGATATTTTGTCTAAAGTCAAAAAGTTTTATTATTTTATTTTATTTGAAAATGCACCTACTAATTTAACTATTTAAACAAAGTTACTGAGAAATTACTCACTACATGAATAGGTTTTATCACAAGTACTTTATTACAGTCTTTTCCTCCCCTCAATAGGTACTTTCTAATTTTTGCTTCAGTAAATTACCAGTAGATTTAGAGGTTTTTGTGTGGTGCTGTCGCAGCATTCTGTGTTTATATAGCGATATCCAGTGGTCACAGATGGTCAGTACTGTCATATTTTCAAGTTGGATTTGTATCAACAACCAAACAACTAAACAAGTGTGACTTGTGATCCACAGAATGCGGTATTAGGGATTCAATTTCAAGTTTTGTTGAAAACAGCTACTCACCCACTGAAGATGTCAGGAGACACGCAGCTACCATCAGAAGAAAATATATGCAGTTCAACATTGCACTCTGTGTCGACCCTGAGAGTGAAGCCAGAGAGAAACATTTAATCATAATTCCACTTGAGACAAAGTGTGCTTTCCCTCATACAGAACAAACCCCACAGAAATCAGAAGACAACGGAAAAACTCAAGTGCCGATTCAGTCACAATTTTAACACATAAACTAGAAAATCAATTTTATTCTTCATAACAGGGAAAGATCAAAAATACAATTTTTTAACCAGAAATAATCACAATAACTGAACCTTTACTTAATGTCTGAAAGTTTCTTATAATGTAAGTGTCAAAATACAGTGACTGAAAAATAATTAGTTTAGTATTATTATTGATTTACATTATTTACAGTAAATAGTGGGTAATTATAATATATAATTTATTACAGTGCACTCAGCAACACATGAACTTCACTAATTGAATAGTTAGGTTCTTTCTATAGTTACTATTAAAGTGATGCGAGTAAAGTGTATTATCTGTGTTTGAAATTGCTTGAGGAAAATTATGAAGGAAATTCAAAGTTGAATCGGTTCAAAGTGCAATGGTTCTGGCGTTGAAGGGTTGATTAAAATAACAACCCGATTTGGAATGACTGTGATGTGTTTGAATCAATGAAGAACATTACAGGCTGTGTTGCCAGATTTCATATCAAGATAAAGAAAAAGAAAAAACTCCTGAAACCATCACAGAAACAATGAACCTTCTCTAGAAGTTAAATCAAGAAATGAAACACAAAGAAATAAGTACATGAAAATGTAAACTCTCAGACTCAGGACGACTTTTATCTGCAGGTATTGGGGGCTCTCATACACAGAGACTATGATTCATGTTTATTTGGGAGAACCACGTAACATAAAAACACTTTCAACTGTGAAAACAACATTTTAAAAACGTATTATTGTCTTTTTGTGATCAAATCTGCACATTCTATGTAATTTAAAGACATGAGTCGTGTTTCTGGCTCTTCTCACTGATGTGGATGGGGACCGGGAAAGGAGAAATCAGTCATTGTCTGCTAAGAACTGGGTGGGGTTCATGCAGGCAATAACGAGCCCAAATATGCAACTACATGAAGAAAAGCAGCTCGAAACCTTCAAAGAACCAAAGAAAACGATCACATAAACATAAAAAGGGACAAAACCGCTTATAATATTTATAAGTACTTAAGTTTATTACTTTCACTTTCATTATGGGTCATCAGTTCTCCATGAAAAATATAAATTAAAGGACATCAAACATGGCAAATCAGAGCAAATGTGCAACATAAAGCATTCAATTGTCACTTCCGTCGAGTTTTACGGTTAAAGTGACACTAAAAAGCACTAAATGTGCGTGACGCAGTTAGAAGATGAGGCTCATCAAAACTCACTTTTTTTCCTCCCGTCGTGTCTTGATGTTGCTCAGATCCGTGGGAGACACAGGTGGCATTCCAGGAAAATATCTGTAGTAATAAGGGTGGTCTTTGCGTGAGAGAAACTTGGAAACGTACGGATATGAAATATGAATGGTTAGCAGGAAATGGATGCAAAAAACAAAACAAAAAAAAAACAATGTGCCAAATGTGTCTTCGGTCTACTTCTTGTCTGTCTCCGATTGGTAGTTTTGGTGTAGGAATTTCACTGGAGCAACACCATCCGCGGTTTAAACTAAAATGCCTGTTTACATAGCGTATTACGGTAAAGCCTTCACAAGCTGACTGGAGCTTCATGGTGCGTTCAATTACAGCTCAGTTGCAAGCAGATATCACTCCACCAGTACAAGACAGGCGTGTTGTTACAAAAAAAAACCCCATAGAAAATCAAATTGTTTAAACCGCGGAAGACGTTACTTCAGTGGATTTTACACGCCTCACTGACCGGCGCTGCCTACTGAGGTCGACGTCGCAGCGCGACGCATTCTTGATGGGGCACCCTGTGCCTCCAGTGCATTTATTTCCACTGAGGAAGGCATAGTCTGAGTATATTAAATTGTTTTGTAACTATATCAGGCCAGTCGCGGTTCTGGGGGGGCAGCAGGGGCCAGTGCCCCCTGTATCATTGAACCTGTATCCCCCCCCCCCCCCC
>OMNM01025420.1:3763-15649 GCA_900302745.1 Parablennius parvicornis | reverse complement strand
CCCCCCCCCCCAATTTGGAATAAAAATTCATACAATCATGAAAATTGCACGGCCCACCAAAGATGAATGTGCCCCTTTGACAAAACCTTGGGCCCCAAGCTGGCCCCTCCAGTGAAATAGGTCTCGAACCGCCACTGTATCAGGCACATGCATGTGGGTATGAAAATCGTAAAATATAACTAAAAAATGTATTCTAATGGGTGCGAGCAAAGCTGTACGTTCAAAGTTTATATAGGCTCTGGTCGTATGATTTAATGGTTGAAAATCAAGCAGAATTAATATTAAAACCCATGTTCAAAGTGTGGGAGAAGAGACTAGTTTTGGTGTTTCAGATTAACCGGTTCCCGTGGTAACTGGTGACAAACTTCCTAGAGTGTTGTTGAAGCAGACGTTTAAAGAGCTGACAAATCCGTAGCTGTCCTGGCGAACAGCCTTTAACCACATTCACAATAATGTTTCGAAGTATCAGATCTTTTGTGAGTGTCTTTTTGAACACCTATTGCTCTTATTTCTAACTGCGTTGGACGCGAAAGGAAATCGGTCACCGGTTCACACGGAAACCAGTCGATCCGAAACACCGAGTCTGACCGTGAGGAAAGGATGGAGTAATCGGTGTGTTTTCGCCTATTAAATCTTTGTCAACCCACTTTGAACACTCATTAACTCGTGTATTTCTCATACAGACGAACTGAGATCTTGCATTGGATGAAACTTCAATACAATTCAGGATATGACTGCCTTAAGTTGTGTTGCGCGTACATGTTGCTAAATCATTAGCCAAACAAGATAACATTGATGTGGCTGTGAAAGACACCGGAAATGTGCTTCGCTCAGTTTCACAGTAAAATCCTTCAAAACATGTATAAGCGGGAGACTTTTATATTGAAATCAGAAAGAAAACTTGGTCGAACTTCTTCGTTTTTATGAGACCTTGCTTTACTTTGGCGCAACTACAGAAGTTGCGCGTAGTTTGCACGGTTTATTTAATGTCTGACGTTGCGAATGAGTTGAAGTTTCGAGGGTTTTTTTGTGGTCGCTCGTGTTTGCACCGCGTTTCCTGTCCGCGTGCAAGGACGTGCGCGCGGCTTTGAGGGACACTTTCTTCAAGAGTCGCGGTCGGGCCTGTACTGGTTATTTCCATCACTGCCTCCGGCTTACCAGCCCCTAAAGAGACATGTCACTGGAGGACTATGAGAGACATTTCGACTCGCTAAATTCGGATTTGGGCGGCGGGTCGGTGGTAAGCGAGCGCTCCGCCGCGAGCACGTTTAATGGCGAAGAGGAGAAGCTGCATTACATTCCGATCCGGATCCTGGGGAGGGGGGCGTTTGGAGAAGCCACTCTGTACAGAAGGACAGAGGTAAGTTTCACCTGTAACAACACGCCAAAGAAGAAGTAATGCGTTACAAACACTCAGATACTCGAACGTATCAGTCGCACCATGTGACCTGCCTTTCATAATTCATAAATCACTACTAAAACTACACAACATATCGATTATCGCGATATTGACTTGCGCATTGAGTGACTGTAATTCAGTAAACAACATAGTTTTAGGTATTGTGCGCAAACACATAAAGCCATAATAACCTTTAGATTTAAACTTTAAAGATGTTCGTTGTTGTGGCGCAGAGTATACGCGATGGAAATGTTTTCCAAATAATCACTACGGAAAATGACTCCAGACTCAACATGAAGCCAATTTTAATGACAATAACTTAGGGTGCCATACTAAATCATAGTTAAGACATCCCCTATTAAACTCCTCATATAGCTGTTGCATTATGCTCATTTGCATTTTTTCAATTAGGCCTTGTCCACACCAGACAAAAACAGTCTTTTTTTTTTTCAAAGTCATTCTTAAAAAGTTTCTCATCCACACAGGAACATCCACAGGACACCATGAAAACCACTCTAAATGCCGTAATGCATATGATAGGCCTTTAAGTGGCGCTGTTGCTGCCTCGGAAATACACCAAAAATGGAGAGGACAAGGAGCATGCAAAAACTGAGAAATCAACAAATCTGACATCTGGCTATATAAAAACGGAAAGGGTCGCAGGGTTCCCGGGTTGAGAGGTAGGGCGATGACTTCATGATTTTCAGCAAATTTGCTTCTCGCCTATCCACACGTCAAAGTCGAGGTGACATTTAAAAATTTCTCCACCCTGGAGCTCGTTTAAAATAAATTTTCGGGCTCCTAAGAGGCTGCGCCTGTGTTGTTGTCCGGACAAGGCCTGAGGTGGCAGCATAACCAGTATCGTAGCTCAGGTCTTGGTGTTGTATGTTCTACTCTTAAGAAATATGTTTAAAAGATAATCAATGTTTTCTTTGAGATTCTCATAACTTATTTGGTGGTTTACATGGTTAGAGCTTCTTGTGTACCAGTTTTAGCCCACTGGCCTTATCTTTGACACCCCTGCATTAGTCCATTCAAATGGAGACCGACTGCCCTAGATTGTGTTTATGGATCAGAATTCACCTCATTGTTCCAGCATTACTTCATATCTGGTGGAGTTTCTAAAGTTTATAAAATCAAGAAGAAATGTCAGAAAAACTATTAAAGCAAAACACGTCATCAAAACAAACAACAAATGCATGGGTTTAAAGTAGGAGGTGAAACATGAGCCCCTTGGGGCAAAACCGGCCCACACGAGGTTCCAATCTGGCCTCCCAAACCACAAAGCAAAAACAAAAGAAAAAAATTTTTCAACAAATTTCTGAAGAGTAGTGACACAATACAACACTGGGACCCGAGCTGAGATATCAGCAATGCTGCCATGAAAGCTGACTACCTCATTGCTATCACACCAGCTTCAAAGCCATGCTGTCAGGGGGAGTTTGTAAAAACATACATAATGCAACATCTATAGGAGACGTTTAATGCACATTTCACTGTATTTTGCACCAGAATGTTTCCTTAAAGCTGTCATTATGTTGAGATTGCTGTCATTTTCTGTAGTAAGTTTTTGGATTTGTGAAAATAGAGACATTTTCATCATGTATACTCTGCACCACAATAATGAAAAACTTTAACATTTAAATGTAAGTGATTGCGCAGTTTTACTGGTCTGACTCACTCATGATCAAACTGGGCCGGGTGTGACCCCTAAACCAGGAGTTTGACACCCCTGGTTTAAAGTTTGTCCATGAAGCATAATGTGACAACTTCATCGCATCTGTCAGATCTTGCAGCCCTGGTCTACCGAGGACATCCACATTTTGAAAAAATAATCACGTAGTTAAATCTCCATATTTGTAGGCAATACATTTACTGTTTTCACACAAAAAATGATAACTGGTGTTAAAAGTAAGAAAAGAACTTTATTCACTTGTAATTGAGTACAATTTTGGTGTCGTATCAGTTACGAGGTGGTTGGAGGTTCAAGTTTGGTTCAGCTCTTTCTGTGTGGAATTTGCATGTTCTTCCTGAGTTTACATGTATTCTTTTTCTGGGTTCTTGGGTTTCCTCCCAAGGTTCTAAAGGATGTGTGTAAGTTAATTTGGTAGCCATCATTTCCTGTAATCCATCTCTCAGTTTGTCCAGGTGATCTGTCCAGAGCCCTGTACTACGATGCTGGATTTGTTAACTTCACGGATTAACCCTGGGTTTTCCGTACTGTGACGCTCGCTCACATCTCACCGGGATTAATCACCCCGGCAACATACACTGAAAATCTAACCTGCTCCAGAGCAGGTTACAGTCTCGATTAAAGGTCCAAGCTCCGCCTCCTGACCAATCAGATCTCTTGGAACATGACCTGCCCATTCTTAAATGATTTTGATTGGTGTGCGGGTTCAGCACGGAGCTGCAGGAGAGATGAGAAAGTCATTCAGTGATCTTTTTAACATAATAAAATGAATCCTCGTCACTGAGGCTTTGAATTATGTTCTTGTTCCAAGTCTATTTAGCTCCACGGGATTAATCTGGAAGAATGAGATTAATGATCTCACCTGATAGAACTGCAAAACACACTGCAGAGTTTTTTCGTGTGTGTGATTGGTCAGACGCTACAAACTCCGCCCCCTTTCATGTAATGCACACACACATAGGTCCTGGTTGAACCAGTGAGTTGATAAACTGCTTCGTGGTAACGATTATCAGGATCCAGAATGTCTGGATAAGTCAACCCAGGAAATGGAGAAAGACCCTGGATATGTTTATCACGGTTTTAGGTTCAGGCCTCTGGACTCACCCACAGTGAGCTGTGATCAGTTCTAGCACCTCAAAGCCCTGAACGGGATGCAATGTTCTAAAATATAATTGGATGGAACATTATATTGTCCAATTCATCTCTATAATATCTACATCTGAAAGACTTTTCTCAAACAGACAATAATGACACAATGGGAGCCGTGTAGGTTTATAGCAGTATTTTCATTGATTATTTGATAATACTTTTTACCTTGGTTTTATTGCCAGGTTCTTATCTCATTTCCTTACCAGAATCTGTCCTCGTGTCCTCTTAATCTGGATGACTGTCGTCACTCTGTTTGCTTTGTCCTGGGTTGATGTTGCTCACTGCAAACTCAGTTTACCTCCAGGTACAAACACAGTAACTTAACCTAACTGTTCCAAGTGAGTTATTTGATAAACAGTATGTGTGTGGGCTTACTGTGACTCTCACTGTTGCTGTGTTTTCACATCCATGTTGTTTCTCACACGGCCACTGTGAGAAATTCCTGAGTGAGAACAAGATGAATGACGATCCCAACGAGCTGCTTCTTTGTTTCTCATTGGACCCGTCTGCAGGCTCCAGCACAGCGGTGTCAAACATACAGCCTGTGGACTAAAAAGTGTCCAACAAATGGTTGAATCTCGTCTGCTTCCCTCTATAACAAACAGGATCGGAAGTTGTACGTATTTAGTAAGGTCATTACACTGTATTTTTGCAGGTTTGAGCCAGTTTGGACCGTCTGAATTGGAAATTTCAAATATGTTTGGGGGCCTGTTTAAACGTTTTCCAATGAAAACAAAAACATTTTCTGAGGCCCATCTGCACGACAACGTTTCACGTGACAACACCTAATTCGTTAAACAAAATGGAGGGGGGGGGGTGAGTTTACACTGCTGCAGCGGACACACTGGCAACGATGTAGTTAGTATTCCGTGCCACGGGAGGGCGCTGTTGCTTGTTTTTGTAATGATACCACACAGACAAGCGTAAATCGATAGAACTTGACATTCGTTTGGACTGATGACGAATCGGATGCTGTCGGGGGTGAGTCTAGACGATAAAACTGTCGATATGGACAATAAAACTAGAATACGGACCACGAATCATACCCCTACAGGTCCGCCATGTTTGTTTACAGGCACATGAGCAGACACTTGTGACATGTGTGTCGTGTAAACGGCACAATAAATGAATAAGATTCATTTTTCCACTTGAAACGCTGTTTAAATGGGGGCCTGAGTCTCTGTGGTCAGTGTGTTGGATGAGACTTCTCGTTTGGCCTCCCCAGGACAACTCTCTGGTGGTATGGAAGGAAGTGGAGCTGAACTCGCTCTCCGAGAAGGAGCGCAGAGACGTCATGAACGAGATCAGCATCCTCTCCATCCTGGAGCACAAGAACATCATCGCCTACTTCAATCATTTCATGGACAAGAACACTCTGCTCATTGAGTTGGAGTACTGCAACGGTGAGAAACTCTTCCCGGTTTTTCCTCCCGGGTGTTGATCGAGATTCGTCGGGGTGATTTTTGAATGACTTTGTTCTCACAGGAGGGAACCTCTACGATAAGATCCTCCAGCAGAAGGGGAAACTTTTCAGTGAAGAGGTACGAGCCTGCCATGACTGAACATATTTTGAAGTCTCTGGCTACAAACACTGACCAACAGTCACTAAACACTTACAGTAGCAGTGACTCGTATACATCCTGAGCAGTTGCTATAATTCTAGCAACACATCCGTGACAAAAACTCAAACTGCACTAGAAATATTTATACGACTGGGTTTCTACTTTTGCTTAAAATTTCATCATCTTCAGGAAAACAAATGAATTATTACAGTATCTGATTGCCTTTTTTTCTTTTACCTCTTCACTTTCACAATGTTTCCATTAATCGAAGTCCCTCCGTGTCTCTGCTGGAAACTGTTTTCATCCCAACATGGCCGCAGCCTTCCAACACCGCCGTCTCATGGCTGTTACCACAAGTGTCGCCTTCTTAATCCAACTGATGTTCAGTCTATAATTCATGTGCCAGACTGAGTTGAGTTCTTTGGAGATTCAATCTCACCCTGACTTTTACATGTTGGTGCCACACGCTCACAAAACACGTGAATCTAAAAATCCCAAAGATTTGACGTCTATAAGCCATAACTGTATAAACTGCCTTTTATTTTAATAGGATTTTCGACCCTCTGCTTTGTATTAATGGAACTTTCTTCCACAGGTGGTCGTCTGGTATCTGTACCAGATCGCCTCCGCCGTGGCTCACATTCACAAAGCCGGGATCCTACACAGGTAAACACTAGATTATCCTCCAGGACACACACGCATTTAACCAGAGTACAAGACGACTGTCACACAGATAATCTAATATTTGGTGTTGTGACGTTTCTTGCAGAGATATTAAAACCCTCAACATTTTCCTAACCAAGACAGACCTCATTAAGCTGGGTGACTACGGCCTGGCGAAGAAGTTAGACTCTGAGTTTTCAATGGCTGAAACTGTGAGTGTCTCCTGAGTTCTACAACATTTTAAATGAGTAGGCTATAATTGACTTCTAATTTGCTTATGGACTCCTGTCAGTCATATGTGAACCATTTAGCTTTACTTAATTATTCAGTCTCCTGAAAAACTCTGTATTTGTTACATAATTATCTGTTTGGAATCGTGGTTTTAAAGGTGTGCAATGCCCTTCCTGTTGGGGGCAGCAGAGAGAAAAAGGGGGAGAAGCGGTAGGATAACATTTTCCTCATTTGGTTTGTGCAGTGTGTGGGAACGCCGTATTACATGTCACCTGAACTGTGTCAGGGAGCAAAGTACAACTTCAAATCCGACATCTGGGCCATGGGCTGTGTACTTTCTGAAGTCTTAACTCTGACAAGAACGTTTGATGCCACGGTACGTTTGCTCACTTTCTCCCAATCTGTGGATGACTCGGATGGATGGCATCAGGCTGAGTTTACGGTTTGTGTTATTACAGAACCCGCTTAACCTCTGCGTGAAAATCGTCCAGGGCAACTGGACGATGGAAGTGAACGCTGACATTTATTCGTCCGCCCTGATCAAGCTGGTGTACGAATGTCTGGATCAAGTAAGTGGGGGTGATGTCATGAAGGCTCTTTTTACATTTGTGATGCCGTGAATAAAGAAAATAAAAGAGAAAAAGTTCAATTTTTCTGTCATTTCTGTTTTTGTTTGTGTTGCAGGATCCTGCAAAAAGGCCCACGGCCGATCACATCCTGGAGCTTCCGATTATCTCCTGTTGCCGACAGTAAGAAAAAGATTCTCAAGTAAAAGACGTTCTCAAGAGATTCTTCAACATGAATTCTTTGACACTTTTGATCTCTGACAGGGAGCTGGAGGAGCGAGTCACCTTGCTGAATTTAGCCATGAAGAAACCAAAGTAAGTCGGCCCTTGGTATTTTTTCCAGGATTTAACGTGACAATACTACAGGAAGTGACTTGTTTTATCAAAAAAGGCTGAGCACGGTGACGGAGACGCCTGTGGCCGTGGTGACCACACGCTCCAGGGAGGTGTATTTCTGGGGCGGAGGAAAGTTCACCCCCCAAAAAATAGACGCCTTCAAAGGAGGCAGCAGCGCCCAGCATGTGTGTGCAGGAGAGAGTCACTTTGCAGTGGTGACGGTGGAAAAGGAGCTGTACACGTGGGCAGTGAGTATTAATGCACCGATACATTTAATGTGTATGCTGAACACTTTTAGTACAATTAAATGCAACACCAGGTGGTTCACAGGGTAACAACAAAACAGGAAGTCACAATATAATGCGTACCTCAATACTGTTAGACTCAATAGGAATATCAAATCTGTAAATGAATCTAATAAAAGGTAGGTATCCCTCGTTATATTAGTGAAAGAGTTGAAAATGTGAATTTATTGAAAGGAAATTGTATAGTTTTCTCAACAGTTCAAACATGAATGTAGTTCATGTGTTCGTCTTCATGCGTACAAACTTAACATGAATTTGTATTATTAAAAGCTGGTTTTTCAGAAACTTGAGAAGAACATCATCTTCATAGAAAAACTTGTTTGCTGCTCAAGGAAACTCTGGGGTTTCTCTCTTAGCTGACATCAGTCAACAGCTTGTTTCCGTCGCAGTACGGAGAGAAAAACGTGTTGCCTTTAAAGAGAATGCGCCAGCCTGGGTTTCTGTCCTTCCAACTTTCCAAAGAATCTATGGAAAAGAACATGGACGTCTGTGCCTTGAGGTTTGCAGAGACACTGTGCCTTGTAGCGGCCTGAGTAGAGGATACCAGGCCATTTTGTGGAAGTGATGCAGAGGAAGTAACACAATCCAATTTGGAGTGGTTAGACCAAGACGTATGATATGGACGAGGGTCAGCGGTCTGCGTAAGGACTTGCCACATGTAATCAAATCACCTGAAAAACATGTTAATGAGTCAGTGATTCACAACCAGGGACAAAGATTCATGAGAGGTTGTGAAGCCCAGCGGGAGAAGAAAGGGCGGAGCATCAGGCTAAACCAAAAAATAATGAATCAGTCAAACAAATAAGAATGTACGAAGAGAGTTACACAGAAAAGGACTTCATAGAAACATAATTTAAGCTTCATGCTGCTTTTTTGGTGAAAAACCAAACACCCTGAGGCGGAGTGGAAAGAGTCTATCCTCAGAGAGATCCTAATGCTTATAGTGTGTTATGATCTTTCTTCAACTTGTTTAGTTACAGATTACAGGGCGCAGGGGAGTTGGGGTCAATTTGAGTCCCTCATGAAGGTTGGGAATCACTTCTCTAGGTGATGAATAAGTATATTCTTAAAATCTGAACTAACAAAAAAAAAATACAGAAACAGACAAAAAGCACATCGAATTAAAAGTTGTTGGTTTAGTATAAACATCCTTGGGTGTTGAAGCGACAGTCCAGTGGATGCAGCGGGAGGAAGATGATGGGGATGAGGACGGTTGGGATGGGTAGGATCACTTTGTGTTCTGGCGGTCCAGTCGCTCTTGTGTAGAATCAAAATGACCTTCCTCAACACTCAGAACGTCCAAGGCGGGGCCAAGATGGTGGGGCAGCTGGGACACGGCGACCAGTCGTCGTATCGGCAGCCCAAGAAAGTGGAGAAGCTCCAGGGGAAGGCCATCCAGCAGGTGGCCTGCGGGGCCGACTTCACAGCCTGCGTTACTGGTGGGTGAGCAGATCGTCCCTGGTAGAACGGGGAGTGGGTGTCTGAGAAGCCGCGCTACCCCCGCCCCCCCTTCCTGAGACACAGAGGCCGCTTGTTTTTCCAGACGAGGGCCAGATGTACATGTTCGGGTCGGACTATTACGGCTGCATCGGCGTGGAGGAGGCGATGGGCATGGAGATTCTGGAGCCGGTGCTTCTGGAGTTCTTCGAGGAGCGGCCCGTCCGGCAGGTGTCGTGTGGAGACAATCACGTGGCGGTGCTGACGCAGAACGGGGAAATCTACTCGTGGGGCTGCGGAGAGTATGGTATGTATATGTACTGACCCAAGTGAGTATGTTTAGGTTCATAGCCAGCAGAGGGAGACGTTTCCCACTTTATTAATCATCTGTGACTGTTATAGTTCTAAAATTCTCCTCAAATTGTTTTTTTTGTTTGTTTTTTTTTGTTTTGTTTTTTTGGTAATGACTGTTTATTCCTGCTGCAGGGCGTCTTGGCCTGGAATGTGAGGACAACTTTTCTTCTCCGATGATGGTAAGATTCTTCAATATTGATTGAAAAGCCTTGCAGGAGACTGTAATGGTGCTTTGCACAATGTTGGTGTGTTCTTGTGTTTGTGGCTGAAAATCATTGATCATAACTCCACGGAGAGAAATACATGAATGAAAATGATGAAATGAGGAGGTTTATAGTAAAGCAGTCCTTTATAGTGCTCAGTAGATTTAAAGCAACTGAAGTTATCTTTCAAAATTACAGTGCAGTAATTGGTAACATGCTAATATTTTTCACTTCAGCACAATTATTGAAATCAGCTGTCTTTAGCTCATATGTGTCATTAAAAACTCTCACTTGACACTCTGTCATCACATTGGTGGAATAAAGATACAAGCATTAAACACTTTGCTATTAAAACCAAACGTATTGCTCCTTTAATCAATCCTCCTTGAACAACTATCAGTCTGTATAGCAGCCTCTTTGTCGTTTCCACCAGGTGAATGTTCCCAAAGGCGCTGGCATCTCCTCGGTGTCCTGCGGTGGAGATGGAACCCTGGTTTTGACCGAGACTGGCAAAGTGCTGGCGTGTGGGAACAATGAATTCAATAAGCTGGGACTGAATCAGGGAATCTCTGGGCTCAAAAACCACCCGGGAGAGGTACCGAGACCAATTCACAGCACAATGAGACCAGTTTGACGTTGATGTCACCGCTCCCATAATGTTTTGTAATTAATTTCTTGTGCGCTGCACCAGGGCTACCAGGGGATCCCGTACATCACCACGCTGACCTTGGTCAAGCAGCTGTCGCGATTTAAGATCCAGACCATTGCCCCGGGAAAGAACCACACAGCCGCCATCGATGGTACCACAAGACGAGGGATTTCACTGTGTTGTGCACATTAACAGTTTCAATGAGTTGTCATTGTCTGTGGTTTCCGGGTTTCGCAGAACGCGGTCGTCTGATCACGTTTGGCTGCAACAAGTATGGACAGCTGGGCGTAAAAGACTTCAAGAAACATCAAAGCGTCCAAGTTCTGGTCGGACCGTTTGGAGGGAAGCCCGTGAAACAAGTTTCTTGTGGGGACGGATTCACCATCGCAGCTACTGAAGGTGACGACTTTCATGTCATTTCTTTAATTCTATCGAGTATGAAGTCCGATACTGTACACGTGAAAGCTCCCTGATAGAACGTCAGTCAGCTGTTTGGAGATTCTTTGATATTAAAAGCATAAATACATTGTCCTCGGAGGGCGGCCCTCAAGGGGTTAATATTAATGAGAAATACAAAAGTAAGGTAGAGCAGAAACTATGTTTTGCCAAAATATCAAGAGAGCGATGGTTCTTACCACACCAGCAACATAATCACCAGAGACATTAAGACCAGCAGAGTCACCCCGATGTCACTCTTCACTTCAGCTGCTCACTGGATCAGGAGGATTTTACTCTGAGCCGTGCTACATGCTAAAGAGTTTCAGGGCAATTAATTATTTTTATCAGGATTTATCTCTCAAAGGAAAAAAGTCGTGCTCGTGTCTCCCAGCCCCGCCTTCAGTACCCCAGTGCTGCGCTGCATATTTCTAATCATGTATTTGTTTTTCACCCCACTGCAGATAATCAGATATTTGCGTGGGGAAATGCAGGAAATGGCAGACTGGGGATGCCAGCTGATAAGAAATTTGGTTCGGAGGTTTGTCCGGCCATGCCACGGCCGATCTTTGGCGCCCTCCATCACGTGCCAGACCTCTCCTGCTGTGGCTGGCACACCATCATCATCCTTGGTTAGTCGCCGCAGTTGTTACAGACGCCGGAACAATGAAGGAAGAATTAACAGAAAACATTTTTGATCAATCTTTGTGTTGTTTGTAGAAAAAGTGCTGAACTCCAAAACCATCCGGTCAAACAGCAGCGGACTCTCGATTGGTAGTGCTGAACACTTTTCTTCAGTCGCACATGTGTATTTGTGTATTGTCACAGCTCCCTGGTGTTAACATGGTGTGTGTGTGTGTGTGTGTGTGTGTGTGTGTGTGTGTGTGTGTGTGTGTGTGTGTAC
>OMNM01025418.1:1244-16142 GCA_900302745.1 Parablennius parvicornis | reverse complement strand
AGATGCATCAAGAATCAACCATGTTTACATATCAGCAAATTTGGAAAAGGTTGTGAATTCACACTAATTAAAACAGGGAAAAACAAAAGCACAAAGCTAAAAGACGTTAGTTACCTCTTACCGTGTCAGCAATGCTGCGTCAAGTATCAAACTGAAATAAAACCTGATCAGTGCAGTAATTACGGCCATGCCATTACATAGACCGTATTCCTGTCGCCATTATGTGTTGCTCTAAAGCCTCAAGAGCACCGTTGGGGCTTTATGGCCATTGGTGAAGTTCAGCAATATGGACAGTGGCAATGCAGCTGAAAAATGGCTGCTGGGAAAGACTGGAGTACCTGGCATTGAACTTACAGCGTGGACCGCGACGAGGGTAATAAGAAACCACTGGAGGAGGAATGAGAGCTGAGAGTAATTACACTGTAAATCTGAGCGGTAACATTAAGTATGACGACCAAATCTAAAGGGAAATTATGCAGCACAATTAATTAGGGAGCAGGGAGATGGTCAAGCTCTGGATTTTATATTTATGGGTCGATATTAATTCCATTGCATGCAGTTATTCCCACCTAGGTTAGGAGACTTGGATTACTAACTAGGTTTTATTAGCAAAGAAAGACACCAGAAGCTGCCATGTGTTTTCCAACGTGGGCGAAAACTTCAGAGTAACAAACGTGGAAGGGGTTTCTGATGTTTCTTTCTATTGAAGTGGGGTCGATTCAGGTGATTTTAAATTCACTCCCGCCGAGAGATTTACTCACACGGGTGACTTCTGTATTCTCATTAGACCACAGTGACTGGAAACTATTTGTTATGCTTGTGAATTACAGAATTATTTACCCCAAAGGTGTGAAAGTAAAAAAAAAAAAAAAGCAGAAAAAAATCGAGTTGCGCCCATCATTAAAGTCTCCCCGAGACTTGAGAAGGTGCACTGCTGGGAGTCCACTGGAGCTCTTTCACAGCTCGACTGAAGTTCCTGGGAAAGGAAAAAAAACAAAAGCAGTTGAGAAGTGCTAACTGGCAAACAGCCAAACCCCTCGCTGATGCTCAGGAAAGAAAAATCAACTGGTATTTTTGGCCGACAGGATGGATGGAGCAGTTGGATCATGCTGTCGATGCCTGGAAGCTGCTAAAAGTAAACGCAAGTACTCAGAATGACTGTGTTAATTTGGATTGATGTGAATATAAAGTCTCAGAAATATGAAAAGCCATCTATTTCCCATTAGGAGAGCAGATATGAAGACAATTGTGGAGTTTAACAATGATTGTAATGATGACTTCTCATTAAATGTAATTCTAATTACTCCTTTCAAAGTGTAAACTCCACTAAAATTATAATAAATCAGCAAATTAAACTCAAGCTGCAATATTAAATCGGTGTTGCTTAATTGTTCGGCCTTTATTTCCTGTTTCCTGAAAAGCAATGATGATAAATAGACATCTCCGACACCACATGATTTCTACAAAGCTTAGGTGTCACTGCATTATAATCTCTCGGGCTTAGTATATAATTATGACAATTATATTATGTTTGGAAAGTTTTAAAATCCGATATGTGTATATCCAGACTTACTATCAAATGTCTCGAATTCACCATGTGGGCAGATGTTCACTGTTTTGACCACAATTCTTCTGAATATGTCCACATGTGACCTTTCGTCCGTGGCTGCAATACAATCATTCTTGGGTTTGCTTTGTGTGTGTGAACAATAGCCGAGTGTGTAAACGGCCAAAACCAATTGCGTTATTGCCAATGCACGGCGCTTCGCAAAGGAAATTCCATGAGCAAAATGAAACATTGTCTATTCACTGTGAAGCTGGCAGGTTTTCAACGTGCTCCCACATAAATAACCACAACAGACTAATCTTGACAGGACGTGTAAGACATTCCAACATATGTGCAAAATAGACTTCGATATACGGTAACAGTAACATACTCACACATATATGCAAAACCCACACTGGTGCAATCACAGAAAAAGACTTATGCTGTGTGATAAATATGAGCAGATTTTAACTGACTCTGTTGATTAGGATTGATGTTGGATAATTACTTTGTATTTTTTTTGTAGCTCTATGATTAGCCACGACTGTGTGGTAGATAAGCTTTAAGATGACAGCAGCTGCTGGAAGGTAACTGAGTTCGTGAACATGCAGCACCTGACAGCGGTTCATCGTGTAACCATGCAACCGAGAGTAAATAAGCATAAAAGACAATGAATAAATCACAAAATATGTCAACGTGTACTCTGTATGAACAATATGTAACCTGTGTGTGCAAACATACTATGCATGCTAAAAACAATGTATAAAACTTATAAAGGTTTTTTTTTAAATTGAGAAGCACCCTTGGGCAATTATAATCGTGTCCACTGTAAGAGCTTGGGAAAGCCCAGAATAGACCACGGAATGGACACCATTAAAGCAGCTTAGGTGGTGAAATAATGATAGGAGAGGCCTCCCAAACATGCTGTGGAAAGACCCGGTTATTTCCAAACAATTGATGAACGGTCAAAAGAAAAATGACCCTCAGACCCTCGGAATTGTATATAAAGAGTTGAGCTGAAAGTGTTTTTGTGTCTACTGATCGATCTGGACACCGGGTTTTTGAAAGAAAAACTCTCCCTGCTACTCGAATTCCATCTCCCAGTTTGTTTTGTTTTAGAGAACTGGCTGTGTACCAGTATAGTTAGAACATTGGTGACATATGCTCGTGAAGTCCAAGCCCAAGATTGTGTTCCGATAGACGTGCCTGACATTGACTGCCACAATGCAGCCAACAGAAACAGGCAAAAACATTCAAAAACTCCTCCAAAATTCAAAAGTTAAACATGAAAAATCTAATTTGCCGTGAAACATTGGGGACAAAAAGAACAGGACCATGGAAATGAATCCAGAAACACAGACAAACTTGCAAAGAAGACAAACAACAATAAATACCACGGCCACCGGGTGCAGACATCCGCACACTCAGGCACAAGTGAAACACATCAGGGCAGGGAGCAGCAACCAGACACCAAGAGGAGCATTTGCACCATGGCATTGCCCACTCTCATAAGTGCTAATAATGTCCTTTTATAAAAATCATAACCGTTAGGGGTTAACAGAGCCACAGGAAGAAGCATTAATTTCCTATTTTCACACAGAAATGTGTTTAAATGTTACTCACGAGTCTGAAAACCTTGAGAGGAACAAACCAGAGAAGAAGGGAGCTGCAGATTCTCCTGGACCAGGTCATTTACAGGATGAATGGGCCGTCCCTTTTTTTAAAACGGCTCCCAAAGTGGAACCTTTTTGAAAATGGTCAGACGCCGTCTCTGTGTAAACAGCGGAAATCCTGCTACTGCACATGTGCACCGAGACTGCATTAAATAGTTGTTCTGCATAAGCTCAGTAGATGGACAATATGTTCAAATGTTAAAAATGTGGCTTCTTTTCGCCTGTAAAGCTTCGAATATGTGTGATTTTGCTCTTTTCTCTGCTTTTTCTTCAGGTTTCATGAACTTATATAAATTCATTGCATTTTGTCTTCAGAAAAAACAGGAAATCAAATCTCATCCTGTAATTGGATATGTCTATATCTTCTTTCGGTGAGTGGCCTGTAAAGCGTTAAAGTTTGTCAGTGTTGTAAAAAACAACAGTCGAGTTTTGCCCCCAGGAAACAATCAGCTCAAAAAAAAAAATCATTTGACAATTATCATCAATCATCTAAAGAATGAGAACACGGAAGTTTGTGCGGTTAGATTACGCACAGGACCAAGATCAGGTATCTGCGGTGGATCTGTTGAGAGTAATCACACTTTGGCAACGCAAGTCAATAAATTAGACGCAGCAGCGATGGAAATATACCTGCTGCCTTTGCAAAGCTGGAAAGGGAGTTAATCAGCTTAAAAAGAGACGTCACACAGTCGAGCTGTTATGCATAAAAACATGTGGGGGGGAAAAAAAAAAGTCATTAATTTTTACGCTCCCTTGCAGGCATTATTGTCACAAACATGCACATTTTTTGGCAGCTAAGCCTCATAATCAAGATTGTGATACACAAGGCTCATCTAGTGGAAACTCAGATTAGGAGATTAAAAAGAAATGCATGTTGCAACTTAAATTAACTGCATGTGGTGCTTCTTGACATTCGCAGGTTTCAGGTGGAAAATTAAGCCGGATGCATGACATGTTGTGGGGTTTTTCTTTGTTTCGTTTAAAATAAAACGCTGATATGACCGTTTAAATTCTCTGAGTTTATAGTCATTCGGATTGTTTGTTATTTGCCATTTGAGTTTAATTTTCAATTGAAGGGGATTATTTGCGATAAAGGAGCAGAATATGTAAGACTAATCTTCGTTCTGCTCTCTTTCATTCTGGAATGTGAAAACATTTGTTCTGTACTGTGCTGAATTGCTTTTTTTTCCATTCTTTTTTTGCAATGAATAGAATAAACTAAGTAAACGTAAAGTATAAAAAGCATACGTGATGAAAAAGTCTATAGTTTCACAAATACCAAACAATTTAAACTAAAAATGACAACACTCTCAACCTAAAGCTAATTTTAATGATTCCTTCTGGTGCAAAGTACAGTGAAATGTCCCCCAAAAAAACTACTCTTATAGCTGTTACATCATGGGTGTTTTTACAAGCTTAAGTAGAAAGCATGGCTTTGAGCTTGTGCTAATGCTAATGATAATGCTAATGCCAGTGTCTCAGTGTTGTGTTGTGTATGCTATGCTTTTAAGGAATTGATTTTCTTTGGAATTTTTACAATTTACTTGGTGGTTTAGTCAGATTAGAGCTGCGTCCGGTACGGTTTTAGCCCACGCGTCTCATGTCTGACACCCTGTACTAGAACGTATGGAAATGCGTGGAAACGTGGGAACTGATCTTTGTGGGAGTTAATCTTATAATGAGGTGAAGATCAGCTGATGTGTTAAATAACACAATTTGGACCCATGAATATTGAATATTAAGCATTTGTTTTCCAGAACAGCCAAAATACTGGTAGCAGTTTATGCTAATAGATTCATGTGCGATGCATAATGTGATTTACAACCTCTGACAAAACAAACAAAAACTAATTGCATAGATTATATTGCATCTGTTACAGCAAAGACGCTGTCGTTATCGTGATTGGAGAAGCTTCCTCAGCTGGCTCGCCACTGTCAGGGCGAGTGAGGACGGACCCAAGTGCAGACTCCCAAGTTTCCATAAAAACAAAGTTTAATGTAGAAATAGTCCATGGAACACAACGAAACGCAGGGGAAATATAAGGGACAAGCGACAAAACGAGAGAGAGGGGTTTAAACACACAGGGGAAATAGAAGGGACAAGCAATTAATTCAAATTTATTTGCTGTATGACTCCAATTTGTTTGTTAACTTACTCCACCAACAATACCGATCCCACGATTTGTATTGCAGGACTCAATGCTACTGTATACAGATGACTCCACAGTGTACGCAAGAAAAACCAGCATGAAAGCAATACCATTTTCATCTGATTATCTACCTGTAAACATGCTTTAAAGTACATAAAACCTTTATTTAAATGGTTACGTTTGCATGTGATGTCACTCACGGTGTAATTCTTAGTATATCACTCTGAAAGTGCAATCTATTGCGTGAACATGGAATTTACAAACTTTTTGTAAATCAGGCTCTTGGTTAAGACTGTGGTGGAAAACCTGCAGTTTCTCTCAAATGGAGAATTGAATTGATTTCATGGTTTGAAACTTTAAACTTGTAATTTTTCAAACTTCATTTATACATTGGGGATGGAGAAACAGATATAATAGTGAAACATCAGCCACAGTTGTAATTTCAACACTATGAAAAATAAAACACACTTTTTTTGACAAGAATTAGTTAATGTTGTTTTCTACGAAGGAGGTAAACCGCTCCACTCTGAAGCCCTCAGTTCCCGGCCTTCAAGCGGATTATGATTGTAAAGATAACTCGACCTCTTTATTAAAGAGTCGTTCCTTCAATAAATGTTGGAAGACAGAGCGAAGCCGCCCGTCCGACTGACCGTTCCAGGGAAAGTCGGCGTTGATTGCGAAGAGGTCGTGAATATTTAAAGCAATTATAATGAGATGCTTACTTTTGTGAGCCACTTAATGGTTTCTAAGTTATAGATGAGCGGTCAAAAGGTTGAAGCCGATGCGAGAGCTCCAGAGGATGCTGTAACTCTTGGAGCAAGTTAATTGGTGGTGCCTGTTGTCTCTTGGTACATTTCCACCACTTATGCTTCCATCTTTGCTTCATCATCCCTTGTCTTCTTTCTTTCTTTTTCCTACACTTTCTCTGACTCTTTTTGATTGTTTCGAGCCTCCGCCTTCCTCTCTTCTTTATTTCAAGCTAATCTCATCAATTTGGCGCGTACTGAACGACAACATACTGCGTTGGTAAAGGATGACGCAGCAGCAGCCTCCTCTGTCATAAAGAAACAGAGAACACTGGCTGCTAATGAGTGTGTGTACTGACTTGAAGCGGGAAGTCAAGGCCTCCCATACATCAATGTTTAAAACTGTTGTAAACTTATACAGGAGTTGGTTTTGCTCTGGGACGAACGAGGGGAGATAACAAGACACGCTGACTCGGCAAATGCCTCACAATCAATACCGAAGACAGATAAGGCGGATCGATCGGTTTTGCTGTTTTACCGGCACCACAAAGGAGTGGACATTTTCTGAAAGAATGATTCAATACTTAATATCGTCCCTCCAGTATATGTTTTCTGCCATGCTGGTCTGCATAATTCATGACGATGTGTGCGCGCCGTTGCAAGGTGTCTGTCTTTGTTCATTATCTCTCGGCCCCCAACTTGCTCAAAGTAGTTGCCTGCTGTGGTTGAAATCTTCCTCATAAATTGAAACAGTTGGATATGGGACCAAAACAATGAGCCAAAGCGCGTCAGAATCGCTTCATTAAGCTGCGGCTAAAAGTCAGGGTATAGCCCTGATTCTTGCAAATTCAATCTGTGAGGTTCAGCCCTCCAAGCTGGTGTTGTGAGATCAGACAAGATGTTCATTTAGACTCCTTATAGCGTACCTGTGTCCACTCAAGCTGTTTTGTTGCAATCCTGGCATAATTCCGCATTTGTACTTGTCGTTACTTGCTGTTTATATTATCAATAACGTGCCAAGACTGCAATAAAGAAGAAATAATGAACTTTGATGTTGTGAATTTCCAAGTACTCAAACATTTATAAAGTCCTTTTATTGCGTCAAAAGCCAACAGCCTATAGAGCTGATGGAAAAATGTGGATTGTTCCAGTATCAAAATCAGTATCAAGATTGTTTTCAGTATCAAAATCAACGTGTCGGTACAAGAAAGTTGAAGTTATCTGAGAAAAATGGGCAGGAGCTCGAACTAAGTGGGGATACTATATTTTCTGACAATTTTACAGCAAAATATATACCGAAGTTTAAGTGGTTGAAAGTTTGGGAGCCACCGAGTAAATCCAATCACATCCCTCCATCCGCTGGAGCAAATTCCTTCTAATCCCAGCCGGTTCCAGGTGAGGGCAGGATACACCAGGTCAAAGGTCACGAGTACATTACAGGGCAAAACTCAAAGAGACGTACAACTACACACATTCACGGTCACACCCCGGGGCTCGTCTGATGCAGAACAGCAACAGTAGCTTTAAAATACATCCACCTTTTTTAATATTGATATATACATATTGAACACAATTGAGGAAAAAGAAATGACGGCTCGACCTACTATGTGGTACTTATTTATCATATTTCTTAAGGTTGGCATGGAAGATGGATGAATGGGGAGATAATGTTTTTTTTTTTTAAATGCCGCTAATACTGCCAGAATGTATCCGACAGCTAATGATTATGACATTTCAGATGGTCCCAGTTGGTGGCTGATATCCGATGACCATCTGCAGCATCAACGCACTTCAGCTGGTTTGAGTTAAGAGTAACAGATCGAACTAGCGTCTGTCTGGTGAAGCAATGTGTCACTTTGTTCTGAAAAGAGTTCCACGAGTGAAGTTGTTTTGGGGAAACTTTAAAAATGTGCGAGGAATTATTGTATGGTGAACTCACGGAAGGGATTTTGATGCTCTGCCAGCGGGTGGAAACGTGCGGGGAATAAAACCGAGGTTGAAACTTATTTGTGTTTGTCATTCAAAATTGAGGCGTCTTAATTTGATGATTTAACTGAGTTGTTTTGGGATCTTCTGTGGTGCCATTAACTGGAGGATTTTTTTGTACCTATGTCTAAAAAAAAAAAAAAAAGGCAAACTTAGGTCATTGTTTGTCTGTTTGCATGCTGGGTCTGTTTGCATGCTGCGTCCCGCTAGGTGCATGAGTGTGTGTGTGTGTGTGTGTATGTGTGTGCGGAGCCGTGTTTGTTTACTGACCATCCAATTTTCCAATGAGCCACTCAGACTTTCACCTCTTGATCATGTGCCAACTTAACTGGCAATTTCCAAAATAGCCTGTTTTTTTTTGTTTTGTTTTTTTGTGCGAGGAGATAAGATTTTCTTGAAAATTGTGACACTGAACGGCTGCTTCTCAGTTTGAAAGCATTCTAAAACATCCACACTCTGCTATTTATTCCTCTTTTTTTCTTCTTTTTAAACCAGCATGTAATTGAACACCGTCCATTCCGCCTCATTGAGCGGCACATCATCTCACACAATGTGTTCATTTATACCACCTTTGATTTCAATTCAACTCGGTTAGCTTGTTAAATAACTCCTCTTAAATAGAGTCCCCACCTGAGTGTTATAAATGTGTTCTTTGCATGAGGCCCAAATAAAGGCGTGCTCTTCTTTTTGTTCCGTAGCCAATACGTCTAATGAATGTCTTTCGACAAAAACGCATGGCTTTGCAGCTCGTTCCATTGTCTCATTTGGCGAAGTCCTGATAGCCTCATATATCATCATCAAAACTCCCTTCCTCGCTTAACTGGTTCATATAAATCTGTAGATAATTTAACACCTTTGTACAGCCAGTGGATCTGTGAGAGAAAAAGGTGTGAAAGCTCCCTTTGTTGTTTCACGTTTCCTTAATAATAACAGATTTATAGCGACTTTTTTTTTTCTTTTTTTAACTTCTCAAGCTTTCCTTTGCCGGTGTTCTACGTAGTTATTCTCCCGTCTGAGCCAAATGACCAGAAAGAAGTGTTCAGTTTGTGGAGTTAATTCTCTTATCTAATCATTGCAGTGTGTGTGAGGAGCTCTCACTTTCTTCCGCACACCCACTCGTCATACCTCTCAGGTCTCATTTAACAAGTTAGACAGGGAAATGTCTGTGTTCCACCGAGACTATTAGTTACTCAACCGAGCCTTTGGCAGTGCGGCGGTCCCATCTGCAATCACGCGCCTCTATACTTAGACACACCTAGCTTCCCAGAGCCGAATCCTACACAGCAATTAAAAATGTACCACGGTCTCACTCGAACATGCGTACACGGTGCAATTAAGAAGGAATGATTTGGAATACAGTCATTACATCAACCGAGGTGTTGCACATTCAGAATAAATAAGCGCAACTGCGAAGATGTGTTCTAATAATCATTGTAAGCATATGGTTGGAGTTGGTGAAGACTATTTTAATAAAGTCCCATTGATTCAAAGACCTTTCTCAGTAATCATGAACCAACACAGGCCGTATTTACCCTACAGCGTTTCAAGCGAACACACATCAATTCTGCGTTTTTGTTTCAGAAAACAGCAGAAACACTGACATGTAACTGTTAAGGTTTGCTGGGAAATGAACTTAAAGATGGCCGACACAGGTGCTCACTTCATTGGAGCTCAAAAGATTCGAGTAAATCCAGACGACCAAAATCCCCAAAAACAACAAAATCCTGAAAGACACAATGAGACAATGGAAAGCAAATCAGTACAGAGAATGAACAAACAACCAGAAGACGTCTAATATATACCACATCCACTAGGTGCAGACAATCACATACTGAGAGACAGATGAAACACATCAGGACAGGTAGCAGCAATCAGAGACAGGGGGGGGGAAGGGGGGTTAGAGTCAAGAATGTCAAGAAATGAAAGAATAACAAGAAACTAATCGTGTACAATGAGGCCACCACATACCCCTATATGTTTACAAAACTAATCTTTATCGACACGGACCGCATATGCACTTGGTTCAGAGCTACTGGTTCTCGGGGGCAGTGTAACGAGAAGCATGAAGCCATGATAGCAATCAGAATCCTGCCAAAAAAACCAACAAAAAAAAAACACCACATTAAGAATTGTGACGTAAATCTCCGCCTACCCCACTTTTAAATGTAGACAGAGACAGAGTTTATTCGGATCTCTACTCTGGCCGGAGTTTTCAGGAGTCCTCGTTTGTAGTGAGTAGTAGCTGCGTTTATGTGTAAATGCGTGACCCAAGCGCAGAGAAGTTTCACAGTTTTTTAAAATACCCGGTAATTATACGTGTAAACGTGGCCTGAGAAATTTGGACCAAACTCACTTTTAAAACAATTCTAGGTCACCCCAGTCACAACAGATCCAACTCCTTTAAATCAGCTGGCTACCTCAGCATGAGAACAAAGAATCACTGCTCTCGTGAGCATGAATTATTGATATTCGACATGACTCATGCTTGACCATATGTTCTCATTTGGAGAAGCTCACACTGTCATGCCTGGTTGCGGTTTTATGACCAGCTGTCTTATTCAGTGGAAGTTTCATAAGATCCAAGTCTCTGATTGACTAGACGTTTCAACTCCAAGCAAAGACGTGGAATGATTTATTTATCACCATTGTTTCTTCTGGATTGCAGTGAATTCACTATGTGACAAATGTACATTTTTGTCATTCATCTCTCCTTGTTTCAAAGTTCTATTTTCCCCGTATGTATGAATGAGTGGCTTCGTTGTTTAAGGCATGGTGGATCATAATTCTCCTACTCAGATGAGATGTGGATGACAATCAAGTTTGCTTTTTTTGTGCCTTGCTTGTTTTTTTTCTCCCCCCCCTCTCTCTCTTTCTCTCTTCGGGATCTTTTCTCCTTTGTAGTTAACGGTGATAAGAGTTCAGAGAGTAATTATAAGGAACAGTAAGAGGTTTCACATCAATAGCTTTGCTGGGCTGCATGAAAGCAAAACAGCTAAATATTTTCCTGTGGTCCTCACTTACAAACCCTACAAAGCATTTTCTTCTCAAAAGAAGTGTCGTTCTTGTGGTGAATGGCATGCATGCGCACCGACAGCAGAATTCCCTTTCATTCTTGAAAATATGCATAAGAATAACAAATCTGGTTAGTTAACAAATTCTTTTGGTTGTCAGAGGAGATGAAATTAATTTATTTAAGAATGTTTCTACTCGCATGATCAGAAATGACGCGAAAAAATTACATCACTTTTTAAAAGAAAAACTAAAGCTGCTCAGATTCAGGTCAGAGTTCGTGGTCACAACAATTTCTGGCTTTGTTGCTGTTTAGAAACCTCACAGACTAAAGGAGGGCACTAACAGTTAATATCACATAATTGCGCTGTAAAACTACCTTAAAACTTTTATTTTTGATAAACTTAACAAAATTGAAGCATAACAAACCTATTCAATACATTCACTGCGTTTTTATTGGCCTGTAGTCTCCCGGTGAGAGTAAATCTGAGCATCACTGTCTGGTCTACAATGGGAACCAGGGGTAGCATGCAGATGTTAAACACAAGTGGGCTTAGGATGGAACCTTGAGGAACTCCACATGTACTTGTGTAATCTGCATTACTTATTGCTTATTATCTGTTGGTCTTGAACCTGGATTGTGTCGTCTATACTTATTGAAATTGTACAGCTCCAAAGAAACAAACTGAGAAGAGTTCTTTTTGTTGAAAAATGTATGTTTTTGGTATTTCCAAGCTCATCCACATGCTGGACTGAACCCTCTTGCAGGCCATTTTAGGCCTTTTGGCCACATGTTTGACACCTGTATTAATAGGAAAATTTATATCATGTAAAATGACAGGATAACATACTTAGTATTTTTTTTTTCTGTTTTTGCTTGAGATCCTGTTGCACATGTACAATACAGAGATCTTCTGTCATTGAGCTAGATCGTTGGTGGATAGCACGCAGAAATGTGTTGTTCGATAACATAAGATGACCTACTGAAGAATAACGATGATTTAAACATTATTATATGTGCAGGCATTCTTCTTTGTTGCTATTTTATCATGTAAAAACATATAACGCGCGTTCACCTATATTGAGGGATTGCTTGGCTGATCTGGGACCCTCATATCTTCCCTCACCTTATCCAACAAAAGTGGCATCCTATGGGTCATCAGCCTTCTCCCCCTGAAAGCATTAGCATTGTTCCGAACCATTAAACGAATTTTCACACAGCACACTACAAAGGCTGAGTACACAATGTGAGGCATGATTCAATTACTCCCAGACACTCCGTGCTGGGCAATATTCATATCAGGCTGGTGTTTCCCCGTGGGTCAGCGTCTGTCATAACGCTGGATAATGTCACATTAACCCATTCCAACATTTACCACGATGGCCTCATTGCGCTGCGAGCACTCAGCGTGACGGACTTTAAAAGGGAAGAAAGAAAAAAAAAAAGGAATTCAAGAGAACACACTTGTGCATATCAAGAAGCAACGATTGAATTCCAAACAGATGAACCTCCCCAGCATCTGCGGTGGGGAATAAAGAGATGAGAGGAGTCGACTTAAGTGCTTTAATTCACATTTATTTTCACTGAGCTTGGGGAAAAAAAAAAAGAGATCCCAGTCAATGTTTATAATTCATATTTCCACCTGCCAGCTTTTCTCTCCGAGGTCTGTGCCGGAACACTACCTCGGCACATCGGAACCAATTTTCATAAGAGACTACATTAATATCTCTTATAAAATAAAACAGTTGTTCACCTTGATATTTTACCTATAGCTTTTGCAATTTTCCTACTTTGTATTTGCTTCATTATGATTCTTCAACGCAACAGTACAGAACAGCCATGGATTGCATTGAAACTTTTACATGTGGTCTCGTAAAAAAAGAAGTTGATAATGAATTTTTTCATTATAGTTCCTCTCCCAACAGTGCAGATGTACTTAGAGCTGATGGTAAAATCCATTCAGGCATGCGGGCTCCTGTAGCGACAGCTGTTATCGCCAGCAAAATCCCTGGAAAACTTGACAAGGCACTAATTAAAGCACAGGGTTTTAGTTTCTGATCAATATTTGGTGTTTTTTGTTCAGTACATTAACATTTCTTCTATTATTCCATTATAATAAAAACAAAAAGGAGGAAAAAAAAGTATTTTTCATGCGTCCTGTAAAAGTAGATGTATGGAGGTCATTTTCTGCTTGGTGCAAACAGGTTTCACAGCTGGCTGGTTGTTCTTCTGAGGGGAAAATGTGCAGCACCAGCACAGGACAGATGAGGTATTATGTATTTTGTGAAAATACAACATTTCTACATCTTTAAGGGGAAGATAGGCTGTAATAAAATTATTCTTGTTTTTGACGAGTTTTAAGTATCTATAACACATTTGTTCTTTGTTGCTAAATTCTAGCATCTTATCGAGTGTTTTACAGTTTTAAAAATGTGCAGAGTCAGGAAAAGCAGCAGCCCGATTTACGTATATGAATAGTTTCAACTCGTGGTGTAGTCGAGACCTCCGAACCCGAGACCGAGTTATAAAGAAGACCTGAGTATACTAAGACCAAAACAAGATGAAGACTGTAAGGGGTCCAAACTGAGTCAAGTCCAGGACAAGAACAAAACTTAACTAGGACACAACAAGTTAAGGCGAGCGAGAGCGTCCCAAAACCAAGACGGTCAGAGAATTGAGTAGTACAGAGATTTGGTACACGTTCCAAGTCACGGATGGAAAACCACGTTGACTTGCCAGGAAGACATCCTCATGTAATACAAAGTATCGATTATAAACCTGACCACGGGAAAAATTGCAACATTTAAAAACTTCCCAAAAACTGTACTGGTCACTATTTACTCAAACAAGCATGTTTGAAATATTGGCAAATTGTAATCATATCAAATATTTTCCTTCGATAAGGTGCAGACACATAAATGAATAATCTTAATTTCATCTGTCATCATTCTATTGGACGGCCAGAACATATCCTTTGGGAAGTACCCATGGTGGAAAGGCAAAAATGGGTCACCTGTCGATCAAAGAGTAAAGAGCCAGACATAGCCAGGTCCCTAACCTGTAATCATTAATAACTCCACTATTTAAAGTATCTATTTTTCTTTGAATAGATGTATTATTGTCTCTTATGAACAGCTGCTATGTCAAAACTCAAGGCATCTCAATTCCATGATATTGATAAGAGTGGCAATTGAAAGAAAGAACGGGGATGCCATAAAAGAGACAGCTCTAAGGAATTATTGATTCAACCGCTTGGCTTTGAAAAGCTGAGGATCAGTGCATTTTTCCACATGGTGCTATTATGTTGTCTACATGTGAAGATCTGTGCAGTAACGTGTATAAAACGTTTTTTTTTTTCACCTCTTGAAGTGAGTCAAATCAAAGGGCCGATCTATAAGGTCACTGGCGTCTCTATATAATTTGAACATTGATGCAACAAACCACTACAATCCAGTTAGAGCTCCATCTAAAAGACTGAGGTCAGCGTGAAGTGGACAAGTGGGGGACTGTAACGAGCCCTGCAACGGCGATCGATATGGGATTCATCTCGCCCAGATGCAAAAAGGTGACGATGTTTTGAATCGCTTCTCTTCATCACTGTTGGCAAATTATGAAGCGGCGAGAAACGGAAGCGGCTCACATAGATCTGTGAAGTGGTGCAACTAGATTTTGGCTATTTGTGCACTCAATAGGGCTTACAGGCTTGGGCCCCAGTTACACGACAACGTTTAACAGAACAATATCGAATCAGATTTTTTTAAAAAGAAGGGGGGGGGGGGGGAGGAGGA
>OMNM01025412.1:3155-21079 GCA_900302745.1 Parablennius parvicornis | reverse complement strand
GGTGGCCTGTGATGTGAACTGTGACCTCGCTGTGATAGGAGCGTCGGGGGGTGGGGGGCTCTGGCTTACTTGGTCTAACGTGGTCTGAGAGACTGAGTAGTCCTCTATGCTGAGCGCCTCCTTGTTCTTTGAGAGCAGGGAGAAGATGCGGGCCAGGGAAGTGAGGGAGGAGGGGAGCTGGTACTGGAGCATGTTGCGGTGTTTCTCCTTTAACGTGCTTCCCGGTAGCTCTCGTTCGATAAACTCCATCACCGGCCGGAGGTCTGGGTCCGGCCCGGCCACCCGTAGGATGATGGTATAACCATCACCAAACCTGAAAAGATTAGAAATATATACAGTTATTTATTATTTTATGGTTTTATTTCTGTTTTTGCATACATCAATAAATTGCTGTTATTTATGTTGTATTTATGTTTTTGCAACACGTGATAGTCTTGCAGACTATCTTTACTGAGTGATTGTAATTTGAAAAATGTCAAGAGTATTTATTATTCCAAAAAATTACTGGTCTGTGATTTTGAAGCCCAAGGTAAAGTTATATAGTTACATAATTAAGTGCCTACCTGTTTTTAAGGTGTTGCACACTGCCCAGACAGCGGAACCTGCCGTTGACCATGATGGCCATCCTGGTGCAAAGTGCTTCACACTCCTCCATGCTGTAATTCCAACAAACAGAATGAGTTCATTTATTATAGTTTGGCAACAAACAAGGCATGATATGAAAGTGTGAAGCTGTGACAGGCAACGAACCTGTGAGAGGTCAGGACGACAGATCGTCCCTCTTTGATGATGCTCAGGATGGCGTTCCAAAGAGCACGGCGCGCTTTGGGGTCCATGCCTGTTGTTGGCTCATCCTGTTAACAGAATGCACAAACACTTAGTTGCTGGTAGAAAACAGAGTAGCCATTGGCTGTCTTTACAACTTGATGATGATGTAAGCATTCCATCTTAAGGACAATATTTTTCCCACTGACCAGAAACACGACCGGCGGTCCTCCAATGAGAGCGATGGCCGTTGAGAGTTTCCTCATGTTCCCTCCACTGTAGCTCCCAGCTGACTTGTCAACATACTTCACCAAACCCAGTTTCCGGATGCCCCACTCTGCCACCTAGTGGACAGAAAAGGGTTTGCATTAATTTTTCTGAGATTGCTTTCCACTTAGTTATCCAATTTAACAGAAATATGAAAAGGACGGAAAAAAAAGGCTATAAAGGTGAAATCACACAATAAATTTACATTGAAAAAAAAAAAGCTCAACAAGAATATGTTTTTAAGTTTGTTTGTTTGTTACTGACCTCACAGACTTCCTTCTCGGGCACACCTCTCAAGATGGCATAAAATTCAAGGTGCTCTCTGCCGGTCAGAAGGTCATTGATGGCATCAAACTGAGGACAGTAGCCCATGTTCTGATGAACCTCATCGATCTCTGTATTTACGCTGGAGTGACAAAAACACAGAGTACATACATATGACTTCACGTGTTTATTAAATGTATCCTCTCATATTAAAGTTTAGTTGTAAATTTCAATTGTGAGGGGAGGGATTATATATATTATGATAGAGTCAGTTTCTTACCTCTTTCCAGCCAGGTAGGCCTCACCACTGGTGACATCAGAATCTCCTGTCAGCATCTTGAAGGTGCTGGTTTTCCCTGCTCCATTCACACCCAGCAGACCAAAACACTGCAGGAAGAAATTATATAAAGATTCAATAATAGCTTCAATTCAGGTTTTATACTTATTCTGATGAAGATGCTTCTGACAACACATAATATTTTTAGTATCTTGAACAAGACACAATCACAAAATGATATTAATATTCAAAGTTGTGGCAGTGGGGTGACATCTGTACCTCTCCGGGAGGGATTCCAATACACAGCCGATCCACTGCTGGCTTCTGTTTTCGTTTGTAAATTTTGGTGAGTTGTCTGAGCTCCAGGATGTCGGACTGTCCTCCACCGCTCAGGATCCTCTGTCGTTCTCTGGCCACATCCTCATCCTCCTCTCCAATTGGCTTCAGATGGCTGGTAGATGACCTGAAAGGTCACAAGAAGGAGGGAGGTGAGGTCACATTAAAGACAGACTTAAGGAGGATTAAGATCACTGAAACGTAAATCTGACAGGAGATGCGTATTAACAGATATGTAGAACATTAAAGAGGATTAGTACAACAAACCAGGAGATTTCTTTCACCTACCTGACTTTGAAGCAGAAGTGGTACTGAATGAGCACGGTGATACAGAAGAAGATCACGCCCTCTATTGCCATTGCAAACAGGTTTTTTCCCACCATGTCCCAGGCCAGAGGAGAGCGGAATCGATTCTCACCTAAAACACAACAAAGATGTCAGCACTGTAACAAAGCTGCTTTTTGTTTATTTTGACTAATGAAGTTATATGGACAGATAATTTTAATTAAAGATCTACTGTGCTCACCAAATCTCTCCAGAGCATCAGCCATAGCCTGATTCTTCACCATGTCAATCAGTCCTCTGCCCAAGCAGAAGTGCGGAAAGATGAGGAACACGTTCTTCAAGATGTCGTTGATGCCACCAATCTCCTGCAAGACAAATTACATCATTTTCATTTTCACTGTGCAAACTATATTCTGTGTGATTGAGAAAGACTTTTTAATTGTCGGATTTGATTTGATTAATCATTTCTTACATTGCTTCCAAATAACTCCAGAACAAACGTGGACACACTCCCATTGATGCCGATCAGAATGTTGACACTGGTTAGAACAACGTAGGCTGTGCTGGGGATCTTAAAGAAAAATGAGGCTGGGTACATCAGAGGGGTGATAGACCATCTGGGAAGAAAAAAAAAATCACACAAAAAATATTAGATGAAAGTAGTCGAATTAGATGAAAATCATAAAACATAAACATGATGTATTTTCTTCCTGTTTACCCATAAAGCAGCAGCAGCAGAGCCAATACGGGCAGATTGGTGGAGGAGACGTAGGCTTCTTGTTGGAAACACACAAAAATAATGATGACCAATGTGGCCGGAACAATGTAGTTACACTGAAAGAGAAGGAAAAAAAAGAGAGAGAGCATTAAAAACAATGTTTCTGTTTTTTTACACAATATTTTCTGCTATAAATACAGTTTGGAGTTTTTTATACTGAAATGAAGCCGAGCCTGACAAGTTCGGTGAAGGTGAAAAGTCTCACCATATCCCAGACAAAGTTGGCCAGCCAGTAAAGGAAGGGCTGCACTCCACTGATGAACTGCATGTGTTTCGCCTTGTTCACCCTCTCCTGGATGAGGAAGACGACAAAACTTGCAGGGACAAAGGACATGGCGAAGATCACGCAAATGGACACCAGCACGTCCACTGATGTTGTCATCCTGGTAAAGAGAGTCGGAAAACATAATTTTATGAGAAACAAACCCCTCAAAACAACACTAAAACTTTCCATCTAAACCTGTACAGACAGTAATACTCACAATGCGACCTGCGACAGCTGCTCCTTCGTGAGGTTCAGTGGATGATTGTAGGCAGTGATGCCAAACTTCGAAGGGTCTTTTCCTGCCGGCAGACTTGCCCGCAGGATGCCGTTATTCATCACGTTGAGGAAGGAGCCAATGCTGTGCCATCCCTTGTTGTTGAACCAGATCTGTAGGCAGGAGAAGAGGATGTGAGATCTCAGTATTTGTAACTTAGAGATTACAAACAGAGCAGTCTGGTAGCAGGTGGCGTTCCTCCACAACGCTACCCCAAACAAATATTTACATTCAGCTCTACAGTATGTGGGGGTGTGAGTTAAGGTTTAATATCTGTAGCAGAGTAGAAATAAGTCTTGAGAATAAAGGGCACACAGCAAACTGAGTGAGTGAACCGTATGGTTTGCACATCAAGGGTTTAACAGTGCAAGGTTGAAAGAATTGGTCAGGGAGGCTTTGCAGAAACCAAACGCAGCCACGTGCTGTTGTATAATCAGTGTCTGCATGTGAGTGTGGGCTAACCTTGACGTTATTCTTGGTGTCCAATCCTTGGATAAAACTGGAGAGACTGCGGAAGAAACGATCCGATGCGGTTCCCTGGAGGATGGGTGAGGCAGGCAGAGATAAAGAGAGGAGAGAGAGAGAGAAAGAGAGAGAGAGCACGAGTGGGAGATAGAGAGAGAGAGTTCAGCATAAGGTCAAACTAACACTGTTCAGACTTGCATCAATGCTTCGAGTATGAGTCCACAGCAGCTTTAACAGGAATCCCGGAACAACATGAGTCTCAATTGGCTGTCTTGTGTTAATTGTGAATCTGAACCCTCTAAAGCAGTATGTGTGTTTAAAGTGATAAAATCTCTTACTCTATCGAGACGGAAACGTCTCCTCAGCTGAGCGATCGCATCATCAATGCCATCTTTTTGGGACAGAAGCTGAGATCTTCTGGCACCCAATGAGAATCCACCATATCTGTTAAAGAGCAGAGCCATTTTAACGTCAGTGAAGGACAAAGCAAAGAAGCTCAGTATTATCGAAACACATAAATAAAGTACTGATGCGTCATATCGGGTATTGTACCTGAACTCGTTGACCCAAATCTTGTTCTTCAGGCTGTTGAGAGAAGAACATAAAAAACTTCACTGCTTAGTCAAAATTTCTCGTTTTATGTATTCACAAAACAAGCGCAGAAAGTGGTTGAATGATGAAAACATGTTAGATGATATTTACCTCTTGCCAATGATCTGTGCGTAGGTTTTAACCAGATAGTCTGACACGTTCCTGCCCGTCAGATTTTGCAGGGTGTCTTTGTCACTGATCTTCATCTGGATACGAGAAACAGGCAACAAAATGTTTGTTGTGCCTCATTTTAATCATGTTTGAGTATTTCTTTTTTTTCATAGAATGAAATTTCCCAACTAACCTGTGGGGGCGGAAGTCCTCCAGCTCCTGCTGGACATTCGGGTAGCATCCTCTTTCGACCTCCGCAGCTGCACTCACACAGAGGAGAAGGGTTCTCCATGGTCCAGTTGCCTTTGTCAAACATGTCCCTCACACTTTCAGGCACTTCAGGAATCTCCCAGTCGTCTTCAACTGCATTGCAAGGACCGTCCCTGCAGCACATGGAAGAAAGGAACTTAGAATAAACTCAATATCGACATTGTATGAGTTGCTTTGACTGAACTTAAATTGTACAAGTTAATATTTTTGAAGATTTCAAAATGCATGATAACTTTTCTCCTCAAAACTTACGGGATGGGCTGTCCTTTCATGCAACGTGTTCCAAAGCCTGGTTTGTCTGTCAGAGCACTCAGCAGTTTGTTGTTATGAGGGTCTTCAGGTATGTCGTTGCTGCAAAGGCAGAAACAAACACCCTTGTATTTGGTAAAAAAAATAAATAAATACATTAATAGAAACCACAGTGAAGCAGCTGGAATATGTTTGATTTTATCTTCAAGGTTAGAAACAAAAGGCACTTTTCTGAAACTCAGCTACTTCACATCATATATAATAAATTTCCTTTAACAGCCGTGTTGAGAGCCCTTTTGAGCACTTGGTAATAGCAGTGTGTAAAATAGCAGCATGTCAGACTGTACACTTAGGTAACCCTTTACATCTTTAATGGTTGTGGACCATTGTGGCTGGAAATAGTGAGGTTATTTTAAAACTCTGCCCATTCCTTTTGTTTTTTGACAGGTCAAGAAATTTTGTGACTGAGGTTAAGTGAAAGTTAAAAATTGTTTTATTGACTATTTATTGAGTATTTTTTGTAAAAGAATTCAATGTGGCGGAGGAAAATGCTTTTTTTTTTTTTTTTTATTTAACCTCGCAGAATAGGATCTCTCACCTGATAAAGGTGAACTGTTCTCCATACATGCCGGGTTCCAGGGCCAGACTGGGGTACTTTCCGAACGGTGGTACAATCAGGCTGAACACCAGGGCAATACAAACAAACACTGCTGGAAGAACAATCTGAAACACACCACAAGACAATTTATTCATAACAGCTACACAAAAGGGTTGTTAAGTTTATACAAGAATTATTATCACTGATGTGGTTGTCATTAATCCTGCCGAACTGATGCAAGACAAACAAATCCCATATTGCTGATACTCTTAAAGAAACTGTCTGAGAAAATGAAATCAGTATCAGCTCACCTGAGCAAAGACGCCTTTTCTGGAGCGCCGAGCGTAGAGGAATCGTTTCCAGAGCAGGGCAACAAACTGCTGTCTCTTCAGACTCCAGCCTTTCACCTGGTATGAACCTTTGCCATCTGTTCCACTGAGCCAGTCCGTCTCACGGGATTCTGCACACAAATATCACAACACGAGTGAGCAAATCTGAAACAGGACAAAAATGTCTCGTCTTCTCATATTTGTACTAAAAAAGATCTTAAAACCAGTTGTATTCATCTAAAGAGTTGGGATTGAAATGTTGCACTTGTAAAACATAACTTGAATGGCACCATCGAGACTGATGCCATCTGATTGTGCAGTTCTACCTGGGTCACCTTCAGAGTCGTTGAAGTCAAAGTCGTCCTCGGTGAACGGCTTCAGGCAGCTCTGGTGGTCACCAAACGCATGACGGCGACGAGTCCTGGTTGGTACGACTCCGTCTGCAGGAAGAGGCGAGTTAAAAGTGTTCATTTATTCTACCTGTACTTCATACGTGCAAATCTGTTTGAAAATGACATCTGTCACATCTGAAAATTACGGAGCAAAAGCGGAGCAGAGTTCACCAAATCTCACCTGAAAGCTCAACAGAATCTACTCCACTGTCTTCAGCCACTTTCAGGAAAATCTGCAGAGATGAGAGAAGATGTATAATTAGGACATTAGAAAAACAGATGGCCATTCATTTGAGATGAATATACACAGCAATGGAACATTATACACACACTTCCGTTTCATTCTACTAATAGCTGTGTTGCTCTGGTGCTCCTTACCTCTTCGAGGGTGGTATCAGATATTCCATAACTTGATATTCCCAGGTCGGTCAGACGGTCATCCAGCTCATGGAAGAGTTCCACAAAGGCTCCATCTTTAGCAGACTGGTAAGGCAGCACATAGGTGAGTTCATGTCCAAGATCCTCCACCAGGCGAGCCTCTGGGACGTGCTTGAAAATCACATTGGAGATGAGGGAGACATCTGGAGGAAAGACAAGCAGAAACAACGTTGAAAGGAATGCATTTATTAATTAAACATCACATCTTTTTGGGGTTTTTTTTGTTGTTCTTACCAATAGTGGTGGTTTCACTTTCTGGCTCGCTACCGAGGCCAGCGTCTGAACTGCTTTCTGATACACTGTCCTCCTGAATAAAAGACAAAAAAAAAAAAAAAAAAAATTACAAACGAGAAAAAACATGAATCAGTCATGAATGGAATTTTTTTTCCAGTTATCAAGTTATGACAACACAATGCCAGTTTTTCATATTGCATCTTTCTTAC
Organism: Parablennius parvicornis; assembly: GCA_900302745.1. Lineage (NCBI taxonomy): Eukaryota > Metazoa > Chordata > Actinopteri > Blenniiformes > Blenniidae > Parablennius > Parablennius parvicornis. Next base: position 13,682 of record OMNM01025412.1, on the reverse strand, counting down.
CTTCTCTGTTTTCTTGCTGTAGGACACTGTGCTGGCCGAATTTCTGCAGGACTGTAGCGTTAGGTCATAGTCTCTTTTGACCAGGGTGAGGTAGTAGCCTGTACCCAGTTGCGTCTTCAGGAAGAGGGAGGAGCCAACGCAACAGAGCTTGCCATGGGAGATGATTGCGATGCGGTCGCCCAGGATGTCAGCCTCGTCCATGTGATGAGTAGAAAGGATGATGGTGCGGCCTGTGTGAGTGAGAGAAAATAACAGATTTTCTTTATTTATGAGTTTTGAGGATATCATTTTTGACCTTACATCCACACAACAACAGCTAAGACAATATGGATTTACAACTACTGATTAAAGACGAGTGTAATTTACCTTGTCTGTATTTGAGAAGCAGGTCCCAGATTCCTCTGCGAGCATAGGGGTCAACACCAGCAGTAGGTTCGTCCAGGATCACAACCTTTGAGCCGCCGACAAAAGCCAAAGCAACTGACAGCTTCCTCTGCATCCCACCTGTACATAAAAAAAAAAACAACAAGAAAATAAAGTCAGCCTGAGCTCCATCTAGTGAAAATTAAGGATTTATGGACGGGAGACGGACCGGACAGCGTGCTGGTGCGGGATCGACGTTTGTGAGGCAGACCGACGTCGTTCACAATTTGTTCCATCTCAGCCTTCACCTTCTCCTCTGGGAGCCCTTTCAGTCGGGCATAGAACCAGATGTGCTCCTCCACCGTCAACCTGGATCACAGCAAAATTCCAAAACAAATAATTATAAGAAACACGTCTTATCAAAGCTGTATAAAGCAGTTTTTTTTTTGTTTTTTTTTTATACGTACATGCTGAAAAGAACGTTGTGCTGAGGACAGACTCCGAGATTCTGCCGAATGGTGCTCAGTTCATTGCGGATGTCTTTGCCCATAATGTAAGCTGTACCAGAGGTGGGTGGGAACAGCCCCGTCAGGATAGACCTATGAGAGAACACAAACACAAAGTTATTCACACAATTGGCTTCAACTACTTTCCGCATGCTACCTATGATAAACTTGAACATATTTGAACAGCAGTGTTCAATCTTACATTGTTGTGGTCTTGCCAGCTCCATTGTGACCAAGGAAGGAAGTGATCTGTCCCTCATAGAACCTCAGGGACAGTCCATCCACAGCTAGCTTGTTCCCATGGCTGTAGACCTTCACCAGATTCTCAATGTAAACACCTGGATCAATGTGGCCGGGTTCCTCCTCGATGCAGACAGCTGTGGATGAGAGAAGAACAACCAAAACATTTTAGCAACAAGTTGTGGTAAGTATCGGACAAAAATAATGGTTTTAATCTTAAAGGACTAATTAATCATAATAGTGAATATAATGTGTACCTTCAGCATTGCCTTTCTTTGATAGCGGGGTGGAAAGTTTGTTTTGCTTCTCTCCACACCAGTACGTCCGAGTGAAAGGGAAGTACCAAGGTCTGGGGATCCCATACTGACCTGTTGGAGAATTAGATAACTGTAAAAAAATTTCATCATCAGACATTTATCAGAAAAGCCTCACAACTGCAATCATTGACTCACCAGGAAAGACGGCTTCAATGTACCAGGTCATTATTCCGTACAGTACAGCGTCGAACAGCATGAGGCAGATGGAAGTGGTCAGATTGTAGCTGTCTTCCTCCAGAGGACTGGCAAGTAAGTTTGACCACTGGATTCCAACGCCTTGCTCCTCAAACAGGGCAAAATACTCACACCCAAAACCAAAAGCCACAGGAGACAGCAGACTCTGAAAAAAAGAGAAGATCATTTATGTGATTGATAGACAATGTAAGTTTGGATCCAAAATGTGAAATGGCATCCAAACATGTATTTTTGAATTTCTGTCACTCACCACAATGACTTTTGCTCCGAAGCCGACGTAATCTTGCCAGGCAACACACAGCACGTATGGCAGGTAGAGGGTGAAGTATATGATGCCGCCGCAGGCCGCTGCCAAGTTGGCGCGAGAAAACAGAGTGCTGATGAGAAAGCACTGCATGATGGTTACCACGCCGAAGGATCCCAGGAAAAGAAACACCACGCCTGGGTCACTGTAAGGCAGCAGGTTGCCCATCTGAGAAAAGGTGTAAAGTAAAAAGAGAAAGACGAAAAAATGTAATTAAGATGCAGAATGACATCACTTGTTTACCTCAATTTTTTTGGCTGTTAAATGCTGACTTCCTACACGATGTGCTGGCAATTTTTTGCATGACGGAAAACTGGGTATACGCATGTGAATGTGCATCAACACTGACCTTCAAGAGCATCACCAGCAGGCCGGCGCTGATCAGGAGAGGGATCAAACTGCTGATGAACCAGCTCAGCCACAGGATGCCATTGTTAAGTCCCATGATCCTCATCGTCTCCTTGAGCCGCGCTTCCTTCTCGTACACGACGCCCTTGATAATGATGGCCACTGAGTACATCCAAGCCAAGGTCATGAAGAGAGGCATTGAACGACTCATCACTCGGAGGAAACTGAAAACAAAGATGAGAAACGTTAGCTGCAAATCCTCTCGCCGCAGTATGCGTGCACGGAGAGATATTTTTCTCTTCCGAGTGTTCTCTTACATGTCATCCACATAGCAGGGATACGGCATCTGTTGAATGTAGACGCCTGTTTTCTCTTTGGTGCCGGTGATGGCTCTGATGATTCCTTGTTCAATGACATCCTGTAAGTAAGAAAATCCACCCCAGACATACCGAAGATCCTCAAAAGGGTCTGCCCGAGGACCAGGGTCCCAATAGCTGGAAAGCACAACACAAGAGAAAGATGTTATACAAAATGCAAACATTGGAAAAGTCAGCCACTTCAAATGAAGAATCAGAAATTACACAGTTAAGAATGACTTACCCATCTTTGATCTTGTTTGTTCTCTCCACATTGTCGATGTCCATGCGGATTTTGTAGTTGACGTTGGGTGGCAGGTCGGAACTATCGCCATGAGAAATGTCGGGAAACACAATGCCAGCCCAAAACTTCTGGTTGTCAAGAAGACCCATGGACTTGTTGACTAGTCGCTCCTCATTGGCTACCGGCTCCAGCTTGTCCAGATTCACACACTGGAAAAGAGCGGGTAGGGTTAAAGGTATAGTTTGATTACAGTTTGACGAGAAAACAAAGTGTAGAAAGTCACAGGATTACTAGTTTGACCATCTGAGAGTGAACTGTTCCGAAAATATCAATGATAATGTGTGATTGTAATGTTTTGATATGCTTCACATGGTCGTCTCCCTGCAAAATATTTTGTGGAGACAAATCGAGAAAATATCCAAAACAATGTAATAAATGCCTAAGCAGTTCAAACCAGTTCAAAAAGAGTCTTCTCCAACTATCACATGATTTCTCACAGTTACTGGCAAAGGAACAGCAATGAACTCTGTGCCTGATTATACAACACCCCCAACGTCTGGGCAGCCACTGAATTATCCAACCACAGTTGTTTGGCTGATTTGTTCAAACCTCCTACAGATCAGCTCACAGTCAGCTGACGCAAACCGACCCCGTCCAATAATCCTCCTCTATACCACTGTGCTCGGAAATCATATTAAAAATGACATTCTTTACAGTACAAGCATGACTGACTTCTATGATTGCATAAGGCCTTGACACAGTTTTTGATGTGAAAAAAAAAAAAATTACTTAAGACACATTACATGAGCATCTTAAAGACAAACAAAGTCAGTAGGTCGGAGTTGCTGAATATTAGTCATGGACTTACTGTTTACCTCGGGTCAGAATCTAGTATATTCTTAGCATTTTATTACATTATCTAGAATACGAAGAAGTCAGATTAAGAACCTGCAGTAAACACGAGGTAATTAAATTCTCAAATTTAGTTAGATGATGATGATGCCATTAGGTCATGAAATGTAAAACAGAATAATGTATTCAGGTACTCTAATCGCTTATGTCTGACAGAGGTATGGCACAAAGGTTTTTATATAAACTTTATCTGTGAGAAGTTCTTTCAGGACAACTTAATGAAGACCTTGTCTGACACAAATAAATTCGCAAGGCTATAAACATTGACTAACATTTGGCACTGAGTTAACTGTGTCTGTTTACTGATGAGAGTTGGCTACTGACCACAGAAACTCAACGAGACAATAATTCACAAAGAGAAGAGGTGCTTGGACAAACATTAGTTTTTTTCAAGCTTTTAATTATCTTGAAGGGATCTAAATGTCCACACGGTGGAAGATCCAGGAAGGTAGACAGACGCAGTGACCTAAATGGGCAATCAGCATTCACTCTAGTTCTTCACTATTTTTTCTTCTGGAACTTGTCTTTAAATGGAGGCCAGATGCTTTCGTTGCAGTTTTTTTTTTTTTTTTTTTCCCAGACATAACTTAAGACCCATATAAATGTAGGTTAATTGGTAATGTTCTAGGAGCCGTGGCTACACAGTGATATAACTTCAAAGATTAGTATGTAAACTAAACCAGTCATGTAAAAAAAATAAAAAATAAACACAACATGCTCTACATTCCTGAACTTTGTGTACCGGGTAGCCCTTCTGGTGTTGTAGCCAACATTTTCCTCTAACATACTAACCTCCATGAAACGCGAAATGGTCTGTATGGCTTGGTCGGTCTCATTGAAGACGTCTCTCCATGTATGGGCCGATCCTGCAGGTCTGTGATCCTCCGAGGCCTTCGACAGGAAATTTGCCACATCTGACACAGTCCACTCAGTCCCCTTCAGCTGTGCGTTAAGAAACGCAGCGCTGGCATTATTCTGGAGCAGGGTCTGTGGGAAAAAGAAAAAAAGTAATATAATTCATTAGAGAAAATCAATAGTCTGACTTCTTGTTATTCAGAAAATTGAAAATATGAAAAACTACAAATAGACGAACATTCCACATTTGTCTCAGAGCAAATGTCTTTCTGAAAAATCTCCCTGTACAAAGTATGTCGAACAGCAGTGAAAAACAAACAGTTGAATAATCAGCATGATGCCTTTCGGGTGTTTTTGTTTCTGTAACATATATTTGTGTTCTTTTATGCATGTCTGCCTTTTTTTCTGTGCCTCTTTGTGTGGCCTGTGACCTATTTTTGCTGTAATTTGAGTCTGAGACTTGTTTATTCAAGCCTCTTTTAAAATTCATTAACTCTCTTATCTCTGATCTTCTTCCAGACAGATGAGCCGAATTAATGACAGACTTAAAATTAAATAGCAAAGATAGCCATTGAATCAATTATTTTTTTGTCTAACACATTTGGCATCAAGTCTTCTTTTGTTTTGTTTATTTTTTTTAATCATATATATTAATAAATCAAACAAAACCTGCCCACAGTCTTATTTAGATATTCATAGGCCCAATTCCTCAAATAGATGAATAATTGAAATGAAAATTCTTCATTTTCAAATGTATTAATAGATTATGCCAAGAGTCAAAAAACATCTTACTCATCCACAGTGACAGCTTCCACCAGTAGGTGGAGTAGGTGCTCGTGCAATACACAAGTAAAGCAAACCAGTGGAGAAACTGAAGATAAACAAAACATTTCCAGCCAAGAACGTCCTTGTTATGAAACATGTTGTCTTACAGAGACATTTTCTCTCCAGAACATAACTGTCTGATCTTTGTAAAGCGTGACATTTTAACCAGTACGGAATTTTCTCTTTTGCCCAAGAAACTGTTGGCAAACAGTGTCTTACTGCTTTGGTGTAAAATTTGAGGGAAAACACAATCTAATTAAAACAGGCACGGAGATACATACTATTCTTTATAGCATAAAGATTGACATTTAAAAACCACAACATCCATTTGTCTGTTTTTTTCTAAGCTTCATGAACGAGTTTTGAATGTTCCATTATTTCCCTTTATCGAGGAGTTATTTTGTGTTTCCACTGAAAGACAGAAGCTTGTATGAAAATCAGTTTATTCTTTGCTTCTGTGCTCTTTCTGAGCATCTTCATGTCTTAAATGAGAATATTCTTTGTGGCATTCAGGGACCTCACGCCTGAGTAAACAGGAAGGGCCCTGATCCGCATTGCTTTTATGTGGGCTCGCCAAAAAGACAAAGGAAAAAAAAAGAAAAAAGTAGAGGGCTCACTCACCCTAACCATGTCCATTTCCTCACTGTTCTCTATGAAGTTCCAAAGTTTGGGTCTCATCTCGTCCCACATTCCCCCAAGATCTCTCAGCACCCCGAGCTCCTGAAAGGTCTTATTAACCTGGAAACAAACACATGTCCATTGTCATTTAAAACCACTTACAGGCTTCTGATGTTTTTTTTTGTTTGTTTTGGACATGTGGTGGTACGTACCTCATGGATGATCCTCTGTGTTGCTGGAGTATCTGGAGTGTACAGGATCTTCCCCATGAGAAGAGGTTTCAGGGCTCTCCAGATCATCCTGGAAATGGGGCTGGACTCCAGGCTCTTCATCATGTTGTTACAATAGGGAGCTGAACAAAAAGAAAAAGAAAATGTAAGTATTGTCGAGTTTTTTTTCCTCCTGAACTAATTAGCAGGTGATGTGAGGAGCTCTGAACACTTACTGGAAGAGTTGTCGTACGTAGAGAGAGGCTCATTGTCACTGTCGTTGCCGTGGTTTCCAAACAGGGCCTTGTAGTTGTTGTCTTCATACCAGTTCAGGGACTTGATTTTGAGGCCGCCTCCTTCTGGGTGCCCGCAGACGATACGCGACACGGCCTGGTACATCTGGTTCGGGGATCCAGTGGCATTGGCGGTTAAGTAAAGGATCTCTTTTCGCATGTCCTTCCAACTCTTCATACCAGCGAGCTGTAGAAAAAGATATGCAGAGCCATGTTAATGTGGTGACATCGGGCTCAAACAAACACACAGCTTTTTAACCTGAAGGCCCATTGGACCAGACAGACAGACGGGGATGTTTCCTGTGTGGGCACAATCAAGTCTTTTGTTTCTATATTTGGGAACATGAAACTTCAAGTATGTTTATTGTCATTTTTTGAGCTTATACATCAAAATATACATAAACAATAACTGTGTTAAAAGTTAGTAAATTAATTAGATAGACCCTCATTTGTGACTTTTGCCCGACGTCATTATCCTGACCCAGCATTAGGTATAATGTTCCCAACTTTGCTTAATGCACAGTTTAGTCTGAATAATACATCACCCAGTCTGTGTTAAATCTTGTTCCGTTCAAGTTTCTGCCTTCAGGAAATCTCTCCAGTCATGTGCAGTGACGTATAGGGTGAAGAACTCAAATAATATGTGTCTCTGCACAATTGATAGGTTATTATATGACACGGCCAGGTTATCGTCAAGCCTCCGGATGGTATTCTAGACATGAAAGTAAGGTGTTGCACTGAGGGGTGGAGACATTTAGCACTTAGCTGTCTGCATGACGAAGATAAATATAACTGCGGGTCCCCGTCCTATCAGTCTCCGTCTCTGTATGTGTGTGCGTGTGCAGATCTGGATTTTGGTCTGCAGTAAAAGTTGTATTAACCAATAACACAGTCTTACTTTGATGGTGTTGCAGTTTATAATGACAGATTCATGAATCTGGAGGTTTTGATTCATAGTCAATGATGGTAATAGATGCAAATTAGTTGAAATTTGAGTAGAAACAATACTGTAAACCCCTTTTACTTTCATCCTCTTATATGTATTTGTCATATCAAGCCTTTTGGGGAACAGGTTTGATGTTGGCTTCATCAGAAATATTCACTTGATATTGGCATGAGCTGAATCATAAAAGTCTGAGGTCATGTTTCTTCATAAACACAAATCACAGGGATGAGTGGTATCCTGTCAACAGTCCTACGCTTCGTTACATCAGGCTGAGTTCAGTTTTGTTCACGCAGAGGTTACTACAGGTCAGGAGACACGTCGGCACAAGCCCTCTGCGAATGCTTTCAAACTGGTCAACTGTAGGCGCAATTATGTCCCCGAATTACGACAGGGAAGGAATGAAAGGAGGGGTGTATGTTTCTCATGCAAGTAAAACAAAGGGAGGAGAGGGGAGTGTGAAGAGGGAGGAAGGGTCTGGGGATGAAAGTGAACTTCGGCAATACTTGAGAGGAAATAAGCATTTCTCTTGATAATAAAGTTAAGATTTAAAGAGAATGTAGCGAGATAAGAAAAATAAGAGGCAATGAAAGAAAATTGTGTGAAAGGTCACAGGGAAGCAGGAGGTGGAAATGAACTCAGAACACAGTTGACGATGCAGGAACAAAAGAAGGGTTACTATCGGTCATTCCCGTAATAGGCAAACCTCCGCAGGCTCAATGACTGAGGAATATGCACACACACACACACACACGCACACGCGAATGCACGCACGCACACACACACAGCAACAGTGACATGCCGTGACAAGTTCTGTTTGCTCTGTTTCAGGGCATAATGCACTTTTATTATGTCTTGTCTTCTAATTTCAAACACAGGTTACTGCAAGCGAGTCATATTCTGTCCTAGTTTTGGCTGTCATCCAAATATTTAAAAGTCTATTCGACCAAAAGGAAAAGTGAGACTGTGAGACTGTTGCGTCTCAGATCACAGACCTGATCTTATTCTGTGTGCGGCTGCCGCTGAGCCTGCAGCCACATCAGACAGTCACATGCTTCCCTGCTCGTTCACACGCAAAGTACTGGGGGAGATGACATGTGTGTGTGTGTGTGTGCGTGTGCGTGCGTGCGTGCGTGCGTGCGTGCGTGCGTGCGTGCGTGCGTGTGTGTGTTGGGGTGTGTGTGTGTTGGACTGGATGAATATCTAGGTCTTTGTGTAGGTGGTTTTCTTGTGTGGCAGTCATTGCACATTTATGCATTTAACTAGGTCTCAGCATCTGTGTGTTTGCGACTGTCTGTGTGTGTCATGCACTATGCAAATTTGTGTCTTCAACTCTTCATTGCCAGAGGTCAATGTCTCTATAACAACCGAGATCCGCCACTTATTTCTCTTGTGACCTGCACTGAAACGCAACAAGCTTCTGAAGCAGTTATGTTTGAACCAAAATGTGTGCACATGCATGTGTGCAAGCGACTCTACCAACCAAACAAGTGTGTGTATGTCTGTGTGAGTGCGATTCTGTCAGTGTTGAAAATGCTTCGTTATGACTAAATTAATATGTTATCTCTCTATTGGGATAGTTGTCATGTCAGTTTGGGAGAGACGAGGTGAGTAACACACACACATTCACACACGAACAGGAGAAAAGAAGCGTCCTAGAGTAACCTCACAGCGGAGCCTGAATGAGGTTATTAAAGTTCAAGCATCCACTCAAGCGGGCTGCTATTTAAACCAGATGAGGTCTGGGGCAGTTATAAATGTTTTAGTGAAAATTTTTTGAAATACGTTTTCATTAGAATGTAATCGGTTCTGGAGTTTTAGAATATAGTCGCAGTTTCAGAGCGGAGGTTATTAATAAAGCTTATATAAAAATGCCTCTTTGCTTTGCTTAGTAGTTAGGGCAAACAAATTGAAGAATGGCTTTGTAAGGTGTTTATTGTAAGATAAGAAGATGACTGAGAGATAATTGTAATTATAACAGTTTTTTTGTGAGATTTTAGATCACCACCGTGGTAATCTTGCCATGGCCAGCCTCATCTAGAGGAAACAATTTCATTGCAATCGGGATCAAAAAGATGAATAATTGATTGATAAAAATCAATGCTGAACTTAGATTGTGCTCCACCACATAAAACTCCCTAAACTCACTTCAGCTCATTGCTAATATCCATGAACTATTAATTGTATAAAAATGAACAGTGGAACCATATTTTATTGTTTCCAAAGCAACAATTCATGTAAATTCACAAGCAATACCATCTTTTAACCATCACACGGTTAACATTAGACCTTTGTTAAAAATCATCAATGGATTTTATTCTGAAAGTACATTTAAGCACGGGCTATTTCAGTCTTCCAACAATGAGAAGCTCTGCAGTGAAAAACAGCATGCAGATGATTACAGGTTAGGAAACAGAGGTTCCAAGAGTGCATTTGCTCATTTCGCCAGGCACATACCTCACATATGGGTTTGCCAAGCAAACCCATATAGTCTGCTCCGAAACGGAGAAAGAATGAGATATTTTAGTGAACATAAAATTGTGCGTTGGTAACTGCAGTGTCAGCAATCTAAAATAGATACTGGTTTTCCACATAGGTTTGAAATAATCAACACAAGCTAGTTTGAAAAACGAAAAAAGAATATAGCAAAACCCCGGAAACAGATGAACAATGATGATTTTTGGTCCCTGTTTTTTTTCTTGTTTAATTTTGTTACAAAAACAAGCTGCGGTTTCTGGAGTGAAGAAGGAAGAGAAATAATTTTTTAAGGTTACAATAACAGCGAATAAGGACAGACACACACATCCATATCCACACACACGCACCTGCAAGCACAGCGGGGTTTTTAAGTTTTGCCAACTCAGCAGCACATGTGCCTGAAGAGAAAGGGGGTTGTGTTGTGTTTTGTGTGTGTCAGTACCGGCAACTGCTGCCCCTCTCTGTTCTCGCTGCATTCCAGAGGCTCAGGCTCAGTTACATTTAATTTGGCCACTCATGTG
>OMNM01025394.1:6579-17829 GCA_900302745.1 Parablennius parvicornis | reverse complement strand
GCAGAGAGGGACAGAGACCGGGATGGGCCCTTCCCTCTGGAGCGGGGCCCACACACACACAGCCACACACACCGGCGATCCCACAAGCAGAGGAGCCAAAGTCTGCCAAGGAACAGGGACCCCATGCTGGGGAAGCTGTTACACTCTTCAGTTCACATGGAGGAGAGGAGTGAGGATGAGGAGGCAGAGGGCCAGGCTGCAGACCTACTGGAGGGGGACGAAGGTAAGAAAAGTGACACAAGCTCTGGATTTTGCTACAAATGAATGAATTCAATCAAAAAGTAGGACTCAGGTTGGTCATTCTTGTTCTCATCCTGCCTCATATCAACCAAACAGCAGCCAAAATACCAGAGTGAATAAAGAAAAATGACATTACTTCCTCATGATCAGTGGATTACATTTTTTCATAAACTTTTTCCTGGCATATTTAATTTAAATTCAATTTATGCTTCACAAAGTGGGAAAAGATGCCCAAATGTAAAAAAAAAATTAAATGTGTAATGCAGTAATCAGTATAAGTTTAAGTGAAATATTTGCTTCATATTTGTTTATTTAATAGTTAAAATCTACCATTTACAGTTGGAAGATGAAGAACATTTTGTCTCACAGCAGAGTGTGCGCTTCAACTTTATTTTTACTGTATTATTTGTTGTGCGAGAGCAATGCTATTTACATCCACTTTGTAAGAATAATAGCACATAAATCAAAGTTTGTCCTTTTCAAAAAGAAATATAGAAACCCAAAATGTAATATATCGATTGCTTTATACAAATAAACCATATCTTGGTAAATATGTATTTGTGTGAGGGCATTTTTCCAAGATAAAGCAACCAAAATGTGTTGAATGAAACCCTCCCACTCTCAACTACATACAAACTAATGTAAAAGACTGTAAGAACTTACAATGTAAATATTCTTTAATATGTACCTCATCCATTGCATTCAGGAATTAAGTTTATATGAAAGATCTTTGTGAGGATTTTGATTATTGTTACTCATGTAACGTGACTCAGCACGTGTTCAGAGTCAAACTTTGTGAAATATAGTGGATCTTCAAACAAAACAGACTAGGTGAAGTCTGAAAAATATATAGAATGAATTAAATCTCATAACCAGTAAAACAATTTTTTTAAATAACTGCAATGTATTCCTCTTCGTTTTAGAGGCAGGAGACTTAAATTGAGATAAACAGGACTTAATTGTGTTTATTCCAGTTAAATTGATTTGGTTTAAATGATTTACTTCCCTTTGTTTTCATTTTCAACAAAGCTTTCAAGGCAGGAGTTTAAAACCTGAGGGATCAGTGATGAACACAGGAAAGATAAAGACAATTAACTTACAGTAATCTATTTCACATGATAACTATTTATCTTTTTATTACACACAAAAGTCAAAGTGTAAGATCTGCAAAAAAATGTAAATGACCAGAAAATACAATGTAATGACATTAATAAACATGTTTGTAATTGATTATTTCCTCTCTGTTAAAATTGTGACTTCTTTATTGAACCCTGGTCGTCTCTGCCGGTCAGACCTGCGGGAGCTGCGAGTGGAAAGCCGAGAGCGGAGGGTCTCCGAGGGGAGGGAGCGGCGGGTGTCTGACAGCCGCGAGTCAGAGCATCTGGACGGGCTGGAGCAGCTGTACCGGGCGCTGGAGCAGGCCAACGTCACCGCCCTGGGAGAGCCGCGGCCCTGCAGCCGGCAGGAGCTGCGACGCTGCTTCACCCAGAGAGCCAGAGACCCGCTGCTCAATGACAGGCTGCACAGGGTCCGAGCCCTGCGCAGCACCTTGAAGGTAAAACACTGGCACAGGGTGTTTTTTTGAATCGTATGATAATAATTCAGGAATTGTTTGGCCATTGTGTGAGGAAAAAGGTGATGCATAGATGTGCAAATGATTGAATCCTGTATTGCATTGGTATTTTTATAAGCACAGGGACTCTTATCATAACACATTCAAAGGACGTTAATCAGTGGAAAAGCTGGATGTCTAATAAACAACCCAGTTTAATTTATTTTTCATCAAACTGACCTTGTGCACATGTCAAACCCGCTTGAAGTGATGCACCACGGTTGAGTTGAGTGAATTTAAAGGCACAGTGCAGACATTACAGGGCAAAAAAAAAAAATCAGATTACAGTGATGAGGAAAATTATGTGCAAACGAAAACGTAATCTCAAATGTTGAACACACATTTCTACAATATACGGGGCTTTTGTTGCTTTTTTATTTGTAATATGAAAAGTAATTTTAGAAGAATTGAAAAGAAAAGCAGATGAATATCTGGACACATTTTGGTAATATATAACAATATAAACAGTTTAAATGTTATTTTTTGACAAAATTACTTTGACGTGCTCATTAAAGCTTCATGAAAATCAACCGTGTAAGTAAAATCCACTTACCATTTTTAAAATATGAAGTTTGAAGGATTTGACCATCCATGCATACTGTTGGATTGTTTTACATTCCAAAGTGGGCTTCATGGTTGAGTAGTACTAGCAGTAATAATAATAATAATAATAATAACTTTATTTATATAGCATTTTTAAGAAGAGAAGTGGTTAGAACTGTCACCGCACAGCAACAAGATCCCTGGTTTGAGTCCAGGGACAGAGTCCCGATGTTGTTAAAGCTGAGCTTTGCGAGTCGACGTGTTTGGGTTGAACACTCCTGGTATCTGTTGCCCACAGGCCAAAGAGTCTGAGCTGGCGGTGATCTGCGCCCTCCTGGAGGACCCGGGCCTTTGCTCGCAGACCTTCAGAGAGTGGAAGCAGTGGCACAGCGAGCTCTACTCGGACATCTGCCAGCTCAGCCCCGGCACCAACGGACAGGACGAGCTCTCCCCGCTGGCAGCGCCTCTCATGACCCACACACACTCCTTCATCGAGACGCACGTGTGAACGAAGGACCGGAAGACAAAGACTGAACCTACACACACAACACACACACAGAGAAAAAAAAACACACACACACACACACAGACACACACACACACACAGACACACACACACACACTTGGCTTCACCTGAGCTACAGTCTCTCTCCTGATCGCCACTCTGAGCACGCATTCTCACAAACAAACACACACACATACACACATTGTAAGATGTGTAAATATCAGAGAGAGAACAGTCTGAGACCTGCGTGTATGAACTTTTGATAATCCAGAGGACCCCACAGGGTGCCTATTGCATGCCTGAAAGAAAGCATTAACCTTCCTTTGTCTATGGAACTCAGCATAAACTCCACATGCTTGTCGAGCAAAACGGGGAGAAAAAAAGGAGACTTTTTAACACACCAGTTCCTTTGTATTCTCTTGGTTTTGCTTTTTTTTTTATTTTAAGGGGGCAGGGGGGAGCTATGTAGCAGCAATACAGAGGAGAATCCTTTTCACCACAGCACTGTACTTTTGTACCGATGAACTTTGCACCCAGAGCCACCAGTTCTCCCCCTTTCTCCCCCTGTTTTTATTTTTTTTCTTCTTTTTCTCATTGCACATCTTGTTGAGTTACAGGGGACCTCATTGTTATTTCAGGTTGATCTCAAGGGACAGCATAGGCGGGAAAAGCATGAGTGACTTCTCTCTGTGAGACCGTGAGAGGTAGCCAATGGACGCTGGTTAAATCTGTTTCTGGCCGTTTTCTCTGGGAACCCATGAAAACAAGCGTCATCCAGAACCCATCACGCTCGGCCCGGTGCACACTGTTTCAAACTGTGAAGCGTTTGCGAAGTCCCTGCAGAAAGAGGATCCTCCGACAGAGTGCACATCTACAGTTCTCTCCATCTCCTCCTCGTCCTTCTTCCCTAATTTTTTTATTCCTCATCCCCTTTCTCTCTCTCCAGTCCTCAAAGACTTGTGTATATGTGTATACTGCTGTGTATACTGATGTAAATGTTTGCGTTCCACTACCACTGTGATATGCTTCTAGAGGTAGCGGAGGGAAGACCGAGAGTATGTATTTGTGTGGGTGCAAAACAGTTTTTTTTTCCTTTTTTTTCTTCTTTTTGTTTTCTTTCTTTCTTTAAACAGTGAATGCAAGTGCTGGAGAGTTCTTTTCAAAAAGGAGTCACTCACTACAAAGAATGCACTTTCTATATCTCTATATCTCATCGGCTGCATCACAGGGTCTATGTCTCATCGGCCTCTTTACCATCGCTGTTCAAATATCAGGTAAAAGCATTTGCCGTCTCATTTTCTAAAGATTTGTGTACAGTCTACAAATATATTTAAACATAGAAGAATATATAAATCTATTTACGTTTTTGTGTCATAGATATAATGTAAAGTATGATGTATTCTATGCCAAGGTTTTGCAGTGTCCCCCCCTCTTCACTCTGTAGATGCAGGGTGTTAAGCAGTTGAACAACTCGGAGGCAAACGATAAAAAACGACCATCACCATCACTGACAGCTGACTGACAGTTATTTTCTACTGGTTTACATCTCGGCTGACCTTTCTCCTTGGTGATGCGTTGCATGTGAGACGAGGCCTGCGACTGATTTTGAACGGACAGGGTAAAAAAAAATACTGTGGATCATTTGTGTTCCTTCCTTTCTTATTTTGATCCTCGTCTTCACGTTTGCAAGACAATTACACTTGTAGCGCATGATACATGCAAAAGTACTGTTGAAGAATGACTTTTGATTTCTATGCTCATGGGTTTTACCATCTTCTTTTGCTCATTAGATAGTGTTCAAAGACACACACTGTACAACAACTGGAGAGGAGGCCTTTTGTTCCTGCCACTCAGTTCCTTTGATGTGATGCAGATCCTCCTTTTTTAGCACCCCTAACAAGGAGGTTTTCAATTTGATGTATTCTTTTGTTTTATGCATAGACGGACTGACACACAGCTTTCAGAAACCGTACCTGAGAGACACCAGTTATAGATACTTCTCAAACATAAGCTATTTTCACATTCCCTTTGAGCATATGGTTGATACTGGGCAGCCATAGACCTTTACGTCAGATGGACTGTCATGTCTGTGAAACTCAGATGAATCATTTCGTCTGCAATATCAGGCCAAGGACTCAACGGTGCCCCCTAGTGTTCGAAACCCTGAGAGACACGTGTAGCACCTGCTGCACCCAGCACTACCTGTATTCAAATCTTGTCATATTTCACTGTAGTTCTTGTGTGAGTTCAGGTTTTCTTCTCCATCACGTCACGCCCATAACAAAATCTCCAACATAACCCAGAGATATAGCTCATGTTTTTACAACACTTCATTTCGAAAAGTACCACAAAGAAAACTAAACGATGCAAGCACTTTCCCTGTGCCTCCCAACCCTCTCTTTGGCAACAAAGGACTGACTTCAACCTACATACACGCACGCACACACACACACGCACACACACACACACACACTCACACACACACACACACACACTCACACACACACACACACGCTCGCACGCACGCACACAGCTGTAGAAAAGTTACAATACAGTTTAAGTCTGCAGACCTCTCTCTGTTTCTCATCCGTAGTGTTGGTCTTCTTTTTCCAACCGCTGCTCCGCAGAGCAGGCAACATACTGTAGATTAAGGAGTTACCGAGAGTTTGAATTTGTAGGCACTGACTGTGTTATCCCTCCCAGATCTTTGTGTGCGTAGACCTGCAGAAACAGGCCGATAAGGGAGATTCCACTGTGTGTTCTTTCAGGGGTGTACACCTCATGGTACATTGCACAGGTGTGTAAGATGTAAGTTGCACTGCGACATTAAAAAAAAGGAACATATTGCTCTTTTTCAAGGATAATATTAGCTTACTGTTATTCTGTACATTAAACTGACTAAAGATGATATTAAAAAAGAAAGAAAATGACATTTATTCTTCCTAAAGTAGCCTTTTTTTGGTTTCATATATATGAATATATATTACAAAAAATACAGATTGTAAACCTAAGTTGTTAAACTTTGACTTCAATAAACTGAATCCTCTGCACTACGAGCTATGTGATGATTGTGTGTACCTGTTATTTCTGAATAACTGTTTTGCTCTGGAAAACATTGGTGACATCAGAACTCATATAACATGCTAGTCTGTGTATCTAAAACTCACTAGGAGTTTCTGCATCCGTCCATATTGTCCTACTATTATCTGTGTCTACTATCCACATAAGATAAGACTTACATACCAAACTATCAAATGAAATACATTCATGTTCATTTTTTGCATGCATGCAGTATTATAAATGTGTATTAAGACTGAATTCATCCTGACCAACCTATTCCTAAGGGGTCTGTACAATATGTATGATTTTGTCATACAATTACACATGATATTTCATACATCCTGCACGAGTCTGTGCCCGTATATTATATTCTTCTTCAATAGTTTAGTTTAGCACATTTTGAAACGATATGCACATAAAAGATGAAGCACACTTAAATAGATTCTAAAAAGACATGATAACAAGCCTACATCAGTGAAATAACACAGAAATAATGCCATTTTCTCATTGAGTTAAAAACGGATCGCAGCCACAAAACCTTTATTTCTCATATTTGACTTTACAGGTGTAATTCATTCATTGGCCAAAACAGTTCACTTGTTTAAATGTAAAGGTAATATTTATTTAACTCATTTAATCAAGCAGAATATTGATACTAAAATAAGTTTTTAAAAAAACAAAAAAAAACTAAACAAAACAAAGAGTACTACTGGCTGGATTGATGCTCTTAGCGTTAGAAAATACATACGATCTCCAGTTCCAGTCTGGTTTGGAGCCACTAGGTATTGCAGTGGTGTCGCCTAAGTTTACAATGATAAACATTCGGGCCCCTCAAGGAGAGGATGGCAACCACTCACTATGTTTTATCGCGTCCATCCAGACGGTAGTTTCTCCATCTGTCAGGCAGATGGCGGTATGTGACTGTTGTATGTTACAACTGCAGTGAACTCACCACATACTGAAGAAGAAGAAGAAGAAGCAGAAGAAGAAGAAGAAGAAGAAGCAGGAGGAGGAGCCTTGTCATGGCGGCCAAGGTGAATGTTTGACATTTTCTCTTCAGCAAAGTTTTCCATTCTCCAAAAACTATTTTGAATGAGAGTTCGTGTTGTGCGTTGAGTTTCCCTGAGCTGCGAAAGCGGGTTTGAGTTGACTGTCACGTCACGAGCTTCTACGGAGCATGGCAGTAGCTCTGCTAGCAGTTAGCCTCGCTGAATGAAGGTTTCACTTCTAATAGTGTAAAAAAAAAAACAGAAGTCCCAACGCCAAATATCTTCCCTGCTGCATGAAACACGCGTGAAACAATTGACACATGGAAGTGTTGATTGTGTTTCTGAGCAGGGATACATTGTACAACAGTGTTCGTACAGTTTGTTCAGTTTATGCTAGCATCACATGTGTTAGCCCTAATAACTGGAGGTATTTATTTTAAGAGGTGTGTGTGTTAGAGAGCGAGAGAGTGTGTGTGAGAGAGACACACACTATCACTCCTTGTCTCGACTGCCAGCAGTAGACATACAATCTGTAAAACTAAATATGGTGCTCATTTAAATAAAACAACAAAAAAACAGCCACCTGTTGTATATATTGTATATGTTGTTGTAAAAGACTAAATAAGGTGGCAATTACACCTCATGAATAAATACTGAGGTGGAGGATTTTTTATTTGAATGTTGTCTTTGGGGTTTATTTCATTTTTTTTCTGTTAATTAACATGTGGTTGTATGAATGCATGGATACCCTGTACTTCTTTTCTGTGCCAGGTGGTGATGGTGGCCGTCCCAACGGTGCTGGGAATAGCCTCCATCCGTGTGTACACTGTCAGTGAAGCCCCCACCGATGGCATCAGAAGAGAAAAGGTACATCTGTCCCACAACGTGAGGAGACCCCAGAGATTTAACCGAGTCTCATTATAGCACGCTACCTTTTCCCTGTCTTCAGCTGAACGTCTACACACCGCTGCCGCCGTCTGCTCAGGTTAAGTTTCTTCCTGAGAGCCCAGGAGTCATTGAGAGTGGGTTAACAACAGCCAGAGAGGGCGTGCTACCTGTTTACCAAGCTGTTAAGGTATTTACCTTTTGCTGAATGTATCTGCTGCTGCACAATAAAATAAACTTCACAGACAACTCTCTTCAGATTTAACATCACTTCTTCTGTACCACATATACAAAAAAGCTCAAAAATTGATGTAGTTAGGTGTTATATGAAAAGAACAGCAGTTAGTCTCTGCTAAAGAGATTTTGTCTTGTACCTGCAGCCTCTATTTTTTTCTGTCCTGATTTTTGTTCCAACAGTTTGCAGTTGCAAAGCACAATCCCACGCAGTGCAAATGCTCTGTGCAGATCTGATTTTTGCAGTGCAGCATTTCAGGAGTCACACAGGAAGTAGTACTGATGCACATAGCTTTACAGCCCAATGTTTCCGCTGCGAGAGATTTGACAGTTTGATACCTTCTAAAAAGGGGAAATAACACGTCACACTGACTCAGGAACATCTGCTTCAGTGCTTTCTAAGCAGGTGCCGTTTCACAAAAGTTTTCTAGATGCTTCAGCACTGTTATCTGTTTTCTGCAGGGTGCCGGTGTCTCTGTGAAAACAGGAACTATTAATCTTTACCATGCAGGACAGGGTGAGTCAACAAAAACATGCTCCCAGGGGCATTAGTTTTATAAAGCATATAATTATTGATGGGAATATAATCACTGGTGCATTACAGAGTTCTAAACTCATTCAACACATATCTCAACATGTCTACACAAAATCTGATTAAAAACAAGTTTCACATTAAAAAAAATAACTGATTGCGTGATTCTCAGTGAGGATCACAGTGCGTATTGACGTTGCTTCTTTGTTTCCCAGATGTATTCTATTACTTGAAAGACCCTCCCCCAGGCTTCCTGCCCAGATTTGGGACCATCACCATGGCTGGCCTGCTTGGCATGTTCTTGACACGGAAAGGTAACAAGACATTTTCTGAAAGACCATAAGCGATTGTGAAAGCCTCAGAACTCATTTTCTCCAGGTCCTTATGTGGACTCCAAGAGCAACATCTTGAATCAGCATCTTTTGAGCTGAGATTTGAGGCAGGATAGCAAAAACTACTTTAATGTACACGTTATCCAAAGTAGAAACACTCTGAATACGCAAGAGTTCACATCAAATTCACACCACCACATGGCCCCTCTGACATCTAGCTCTATTGTCAATGAGCCTGGAACTTCTGGTCATTTAATTTGGGAAAATGCTCCAAATCGATCTGTTGGTATCCAGTTTTCAGGCAATTTAACATTTTTATTATTAAACCAGGGAACTTGATTTACACACGACTACAGTAATTATACGCTGGGCTCAGATGGCTACACTCGGCATTCAGCTGAACGTAAAGCTCACTTCTCTAAATCTGCTTGCCAACAACAAAGAGAAAACCCAGATTTCACTCTCATTTTGTTGAATTATTCAATTTCCTGTTTTACAGTTGATTGAAATTTATCAGCCTGTCAAATATGATGTGTTGGATCTTGTTTGTTACACCGGATGGTATTGTTTCCAAAGAAGTTAGAGGAGGAGGAAACATTCTGAATGTTTGTCGCATTTTTATCAGCATTTCGTCTAAAAGGGATTTTTTTTTTTAGCAATAACCGTAAGTGTTTCCAAAGCAGTTGATATTTCCAATGTTGCTGTGATGTTGTAACAACTGCCAACACAGAAATGCAAAAAGCATTACAGCATTTGTGTAGTTGTTTTTCCTCACATTTCATGCATGCCGACCACTACACTACACTGAATATGCACTTATAATTTCAAACCTCTAAGATGCACATTTGATCCAAATTTAAATATATTTGGTTTCTTATCAGAACGCCACGGGTTAAAGTAGTATTCAGAGATGGCAGCAGAGGTACAAAGACACACACCACATGAGACAAAACTGGATTCAGTTTATGTTTCACTTTTCCCACAGCTCTTTGGTTTTGTCTTTCAGTTCCTCAGCCTTTGTCCAGACTTATTCAGCTTCCACGCAGCAGCTAATGTGATTAGAATGCGGTTCCCACCGCTTCAAAGAATTTCCTATTTTAAGCAAAACGTCGGTATAACTGGGGAATAGTTTGGACCATCTAACATGAATTCCACCCTTACCCTGTCTTGGGCTAAACAAGAGTCAATGCCCACATCTAGACGCAACCTCTGAATACAGCAACAACCCTCTCGGGTTTTAGTCCCTGCCAGCGTATATTGATCGCTGCCCTTCTGTGGAAAACTGTGTTTTCAGGCTCTCATTTGAAAAAGTTGGCTGTTCCACTGGGACTGATGAGTGCAGGAGCGTCGGTGTGTTACCCGGCTCAGGCGGTGGCTTTGTGTAAGGTAACGCTGCTCCTTCAAATACCTAACATGTAAAACGCCGGTGTGTGATTAGTCCGGTTCTGATATTGTCTTTGTGTCTCCAAGGTGACGGGTAAGAAGCTGTACGCTGCAGGGCGGTGGAGCAGCGCCACTGTTTCCTCAGTGTTTGTATCTAAGGGGCCAGCTGCCAAAGAATTACTTGCTTCTTCTCAACCACAGGTCAGCAGCCACTCTGTTGTGTTGATACATACTCATCATGGACATCAATTATTTATTTATCTAGCAAATATCATCATAGAAATTCCATTACTTTTACTAAAAAGTACTTACTTTTACATATTTGGAAATATTTCATATTAAACCGGAATTATTAAATGAAATGTGGAATTCTCTTTGTAGTTAAATGATAAACCTCATGATAGTTTGTTAAACAGGTGATAACTTTATTATTTTCCTCGTTAGTCAGCCACAGCACCAAACCTGGTGTCGGACCCTACCTCCACCACAGACTCCAAAGCCCAGAGCTCCACAATCCCAGAGGCTGAGGTGGAATCAGCCGAGTCTGCTCCCGTCCCCGCTGAGCCCGTCAGTGCTGTCATAACAGGGGAAGAGTCTTCAGTAACGCTCTCAGAAATATCCCCTGACCCCGTTCCCACGGAGACCGGCCCAGGTATTACAGCTATCGATCGCTGTCTTTTTGTTTTTCTGTCTCCGTCTCTATATTTCACACGCCACCAGATAAAGACTGATACTGACGGCGAGGGCGTCTTTTGTCTTTGCTCCGTTCCTTTAGAGAGTCTGATGCCTTCGGAGGCAGAAACGTCTCCGGCCGTCACAGAACCTCCAGAACAAGCAGCAGAAGCTGATGTCAGCTCAGCTGAGCCCACACCGAGCCCAGAGACGATAGAGGCTGCCCCGGCCGAATCTGCCCCTGTTGAGGCTGCCCCGGCCGG
>OMNM01025358.1:4379-14404 GCA_900302745.1 Parablennius parvicornis | reverse complement strand
ATATGAACATTCATAACCTGTAAGTATTATGAATTCATTGTAATGCCTTATGAATGCACTTATAATACATTATAATGTCAACCATTACCACTACCAGTGTCGGTTTGCTGTTATTTTTATGCAAATTTTTGCTTTTTGGGTTTAATCAAGTGGCGTTAACCAAAGTCTCTTTGGGATTCGGCACTTAACAGAGAAAGTGGAGGGTACATGTGGCTCTTAAGTACTTCTTTAGATTTCACTCTGTGTATTCTAGACTACATCAGCAGAAAGCCATTTTCCCTGATATTCAGACTTCCATCAGCGGCAGAGCACAAACTAATTGGATTATGATTACTAAGAGAGTTGGACTACATGCTGAAAATGCTTTGATTGTCCAACAGCTGAGAGGTGAGATTGGCAGCTCAGCTCATGTGTTGATGAGTTTTACCTTTGGCAACCTGGACGCCATCCTTTGTGATTTTCCAGTCCACATCTAAGCCGACAGCGCCCCAGCTGACGAGTCTGACCTCCAGACTCTTATTTGCCACAACAAGAGTAGGACAGTGCAGCTCCAGCTTGGGAGGAAGAGTCACGATCACCTCTCCACGGGTAGAGACCTTAACGACCTAGACGAGTATGGGAAAACTTTCTCAATGACAAACATCAAAATCAACTGAAGATTAACGTGACCTCCTTCAATATTTCAGTATCCTTTGTGATAGAAGCACAGCCAGAAATCTATTTTTACACATGGTTTCTAACAGAAAACAGAATTCTCTTCAAAACCACAAGGAACCAGAAAATGACCACTTCAGCAAATGAACAACACACTTATATTATGACATGTTTACTGAAATGAAATTTTATCCTTTTTTGCAGTCTCATTGTCGACAATTATCACTGATACTGCTGGAACCGTTAGTCTGGAGCTAATTTAACTGAATTCAATAGGAGAAGGCAAACATTTGCAGTTATTTTTTAGTTATGTTGTCGGCTTAACAGCACAGCAAATGATAACGTCAAGTTTCAACACACCCGTTAAATGTCACCATTAAAACTGATCGTATACCTCATGTATTAATCCTTCATCAGGTCAGTGACCATATCTGGTGACTTTTAAAATTGTTCGTCTTTCTTGCAGAGGAATAACTGAACACAGTGAAATATGTGCTTTGAATGACTGCACTATAAATGGAAAAACTTTGAAAAACATTTTTAGCTCTCACCTCCTTGTGCTCGGCCCAGGCTGTCACAGTCACAGGGTAACGTCCTGGAAGTCCGTATTTGTGTGACGCGGTGGTGACTTCTGCTCCTGTGGTGTTGACCCGAGACGAAGTGTCACCAAAGTCCCAGGACAGCGTCACAGGAGTGACGGAGGAGGCGGCGGAGAAGGTGGCAAGGTCGTGAACATTTTGCAGCGGGAGCGGCCTCAGCGTGACCGAGAACTTCACCACGAACACGTCGTGGGCCAGAGTCCACCCACATTGCTGTGAATTGAAGGAAACAGTATGAAGAAGAGGAGGAGGAGGAGGAAGGTTGACTGGTAATATGCAAAAATGTTAAGAATGAAAACAAAGGTTTTTTTCTCCCTCGCTTGTGTTATGTGATTTCAACATTACTTTGAGGGTTTTAACCGGCCGAAAGTAAAATAAACTACATATTTTTATATGCAGTCTCTCTTTGCACTTGGGAGTGAGTCTGTGGATAATAAGGAAGTCATTTAGGCCAGATGGAAGTTGGTTTTCGGCTAGAGGAAATCCTGAATCTTGTGCATTCAGGTGGGAGAAAGCTACTGCAGAGGATGTTTATATCAGAAGAAAAATATTAACATCTTCTAAAACAATATTTGAATATTTTAGCTCTGTTTAATTAGTTTTTTAATCTTGTTCAATAATTCTGTTTATTTTAATCACAATTTTTAATATTGGATGTCACAATAATAATAATAATACTTTTAGATTTATCAATGCCTTTAAAGACACCCAAAGTCACTGTACACAATGAATATCTTCAATTAAAAAAAACAAAACAAACTACTGTACATAAAAACTCATTCATTTTTTGTCCCTTTCTTTTCTGTGACTTTAATTGTTTACTTGTATGTTGTCACCATTTTTACAACCTGTTATCCGTTTATTTAATTCAATGGTTTCATCATGCAATGGTCTGACCCATTTAAAATTATAACGTTTAATGTGATTACTGTAGGTAATGTGCAGGTGTTTTTGTCAATGTTTTATTTGCATTTTATTGTCTGAAATATATAGATAAAGAATGAATGATAAAATGATGAATTAATTAAAAATATTGATAGGTTATGAATTGACTAATGCAGTTTTACCATATGGAGATGGTGCCGAACAAGGAGCCACGGAAGCATCAGGAACGCAGTGATTACCTGCATGACATCGGGGTCGTTGCAGGCTGTGGAGCACTGAGCTTCACTGATCAGGTTGGGTTCGGAGTTGGTGCTGCAGAGACACTCGTGTCGCTCCCCGAGACCCCCGTAGAGATGTGAAGCACCACCGAAACACACACTGTTGCACTGCTCGCGGGTAAAGTTTCCAGGAGTAGAGGAAGAGAAGATGACGAGCTCACTTCGTCCTCCTCCGCCACTGCTGCTGTCCTCAAGACAACCTGCGTAGTTTGGACCTGAAGACGAGAGAGATTCATAATATTTATGCCTTTTTTCTCTCTGTGCTGCCCCCCTTTGCCCCCAGACCTATTTACTGTTTCTTCTTCTATTTTTTTGGCTGTCTTGGCCAATTTGGAGGTTTCATCATTCAGGAAAAAAGTTTTATGTCTGCAGCTCATGTCTGGATTGTTAAATTGCTGTGTTCCTGTATATCGAGTTTACTGCATTGTGAATAACAACAACAGAAAAAGACTGACTTATTCCATACATGAATGCACTGGCTGTCAGAAAAACAAAAATGCTGTGGCACCATTTGTGCCCTTCGATTCGGGATTCTTATTTAAATGGACAAAGTAGTGACCTTTAAAAAAACCTTTTCTTATTTAAGACTCTGTCTCTTTAATGACTTTCAAGGAAAGCACTTGAAAAAAGACTTTTCTGCTGTGAGTTTGACTTGTGTTTGTGTTGCATGTGGCTGCAGTCATACCGCAGGTGAGCAGGCTGACATTGAGCAGGGGCTCCTGGCGGAGCTTTAGGGGCTGGTTGCAGAGCATGGCATGTGGCCGCCACACTCTGACCCCTTTTTTCTGGAGCTGGCTGACCAGTCGAAAAAGTTTACAGTCACATTCAAACGGGTTTCCGCTCAGATCACTGGAAGACAAAAGAATGAGAGACAGGTGATTGAAAAATACCAACAATCAGAAGGTGTAACCTGCTGTAGCTTCTGCTCATGGAAATGTAAAGCTGGTGATTGATTTTCTTCTGGAAATGATGTTTTATGACACACAAATGTTTTCTATTAACGAAAGAACTGCATGCAGACGCTTCCACCATGCTGCCGAGATGGATGCAGTATTTGGGCTAACACTATACATGTCAGGCCTGTTACTGAAAGAGACATCGTCTGGATAAGTGTAGATGTTGCAAGACCTCGATGTACTTTTTGATTTGCAAGATGTGCAAGCTGTTCACACCATAGGCCCTAATGCAGCCTCATGCTACCAGAGGGGCAGACATTCAAACACTGCACTGATAACCAGACAGATGGATCCCGTCCTACTCAGTCTGCAGAACACGGCCTCCGTGCTACTGAATGAGGTGCAGATTTTGGTTCATCGCGCCACAGAATCGTCTTAAGTTTCCAGTCAGTCAATTTTAAATGAGCTTAGGTCCAAAACAAAAAAAAAGATTGGCTCTGTTTTCGGATCGTGTTTACACATGGCTTCTTCTTGGCATGCTTCAACTTGCATTTGCGGGTTGCACAGTAAGAGTTGTCCAGGGTCTCGGGAAGTTTTCCATACAGTGGTTTCCAGGACAGAATGATGCGTGTTATTGTTGCAGTGCTGCCGTGGGGCTGCCTCCGAGTCCAGAGGATACGAGCATCCAGTATTGATTATCAGCCTGACCCATGTTGCACATGAACACTTCTCCAGATTCTTTGACTCATCCGATCATACAGCGTGCTGCAGTGATGTTGAGATCGTCAAACATCTATATACTAGTACTGAGCCTAAAATACTGCAAACGGTCAAAGGGGCTGTATAATAACAAATTTAGAATCAATTATGTATTTGTTTTAGTTTATAAAGTATTATTTTTTTTTTTTTATTATATGTTCTGAGAGCGTCTGGCGACTGTGGAAAGGAGAAACTCTCTTGAGCAGGAACAAACTTTAGCAGAAACCAGGCTCAGCGGTTAACGTGTTTAAATTCAGTATTCAGGTTTTTCAGAGGGGATGATGCACATCTGTGACACAATCCTTTAGGCCATTGCAGTCACACAATATATAATAATATAAATATTAATATCTATGCCTGTGCTTTTGTGTTATGATATACTGAAACTGTGCAAAGGGACCACATCGGGTAAAAGAATTATGAAAAAGGATAAATGAACAATGAGTGGACTGCCAGGTAGGAAGGAGAAAACTATACAGTAGGAGACAATGTGAGAAAGAGACAATTAAATGGGGCACGAAATAAGAGCTGGGAAGAATGAGAGAAAAAATTACTATATTACGTAACTTGTGCCACGGTCTCAGACTAGTGATTAGGTTATTTGGATTTGCTCAATTACATTGAAGTTCGCTGAAGAGGGAACATTTTCTAATAGCCTATTTTTCTCTGTGAGGAGTAGTCTTGACTCTATTCCACTCTGAATTCAAGCTTTAATATTATTCTGTGACATGTCTGTAATCTTCAGCTCATTAAAGCACATTTGATTTCAACATTGAAACTGCCTGCTTTATAGTGAGTTGGTTTTACACTGAGCCCAGAGACCCCAGTGGATTGAGATCTTTTTCTTAATATTCTTACCTATTCTACTTCTATGTTGCATCTATAGTGCACTTATAGTTTGATACTCATATGGGTCTGTAAATAACTGTTCTGAAAGGCAGTGGCCTAGAGGTCAGTGAAGTGGACTCTTTGATCTGCTGTTGGATGATCCATTAGTGAAAGTGCTTTTAATTGTGAGGTTCCTTCAGGATCAGCGCTGAGTAACTTTGGGCGCCTTTTCCTGATTTCTGCTGCAGTTGCTCCTCCTTCAGTTCTATCACCGCTCATTCTTTAATGGCAACATCAGAGAGCTTTTGGCAACTTTTCACTTCGTTGGTTCACTGTTTGCTCAATTTTGAACCACTTTTGGTTGGTAATGACCACTGCAGACTGAGAACACTCTCCCCGGTGTTATGGAGACACTCTGACCTAGTCTTGTAGTCATCACAATTTGCTCTCTGTCAAAGCTGCTCAGACTCTGACACCTTTCATTTGTCCATTTCAAGAACTGATAGCTCCTCTGCTGCCTGCGTGCTGGCGTCGTGGTCAGGGATCAGTTCGAGCTTTCTCTATGAGGTTTGCACATTCTTCCTATTGTGCTCACCACAAGCCAAACTTATAGTAGATAGACAGACAAGAAGAATTAATAGTTAGGACTTACATTTGAGTTAAATTACAAAGGTTGTCGCATATCTTCTCTTCAGTGGTGGTGATCAGGTTGTTGCTGACATCACTGAAGAAAAAAAAAATTGCTGATATTAGAAAAAAGAAAATACAACCACAGATATCCTTGAACTTTTTCAAGAATACTAATTCAGGGAAGTTACTTGAATACTAAAGCAATGCCAACACTTAGTACACTGCATGTACAGTTGCTTTTTCTGCATAATTATCCAATTCTCCATGAATCTAAGTAACTTTTGGAAATGTATTCATCCTTCTCTCCATACACACAAAAACCTGGATAACTCGGGAAAAAAAGCAGCATCTGTAAAGGAACAATTAATTGAAATATAATCTCGACCCAAACAAGAAACTCAGACTTTTGATGTTTCTTTTTTCCACCATCTCCGTCCATCGGCACTCTTTCCACACTTCTCCCTTTTCCTTCAGCTCCCTCCCTCCGTTCTCTGTCCAGCAGGCTACATAATGGGGCCGTTGTGTGGCGGTTTTGGAAAGAACTGATGGAAACCATCAGAGCGCTCTCTCATCACACACACACATGCATACAAACATGTGCTTAAACGCCCATTCGATGGGTGGAAGAAGTAAGGTAATGGATGGAGGAAGGGGGGAAGTCGGTCGACAGATGGAGAGAGGGAGGTAGTGGGAGCCTGGAGCAGTAAGCTGTAATTGAACTTAATCGTACTGTGATTAGTGTGTGTATGTGTGTGTGTGTGTGTGTGTGTGTGTGTGTGTGCGTGTGTGTGTGTGTGTGTGTGTGTTTCTTTCCTTTCTTTTTTGTAAAGCGCTTGCTCTCCTGGGATTTCAGCCTACTTAAATCCAGAACACACCAAGTCTTACTCCCTTTTCATCTTCCACATTTTCATCTCGTCTCCACTTTAGGATTGCTTGCTCCACATTTTAACGCTGCGACATACTCACAGGATTGAGAGTGGCCCGCAGCAGAAGACTCCTCTTGGGAGGACATTAATCCAGTTCCCTTGAAGATACCTAAAGCAAACACATATATTTGCCGAGTAAATTATCTTATTCAGTAATCAGACTTACTGATATATCCATAAACATTAGCTGGTTTAAGTGAAGCAGCGCGAGAACATGTGCATGGATAACTACATGATGTGTACACTTACAGCTCCTGGAGACCAGTGAGACGTTCAAGCAAGTTGGCTTCGAGGGAGGAGATGTGGTTCTTGGAAAGATCACTGTGGGAAAAAAACCAAACATCCACATTTACTATACATATGGGAGAGAAAGATGACAGCATGCAAACACAGCAGGATTTTACATTTTTCAGACAGACAGCTTGACGGCTGGAAGAGAGATAAAATGCTCACATGATTAAGTATGAATAAGATGTAAATGCACAGAGCCCATACTGTAGAAGCACATGCATGACTTCAATCACAACAGTCCCTGCAGACACAAGCCATCCATTGTGTCCACAAAGAGACCAAACATACCTGGCATAATGTGCACAGAGCACTCATCCCAATACCAGATATAGTTCACTCAGTTTACTTACAATGTGTATAGTCTTTTCTGTTTTATCTTGGTATCAATTCTTATTCATTTTAAGTCTCAATTACAGTAAGAATAAGACGTTATTCACACATCAATGTGCCAAAACGGAAAAAAAATAGTCACACGGAATCTTCTGGTGTTGTGTCGCAAGTGAACAGCCAACTGTTACAAGTCTAGTTGCTTTCACAATACCAGTAGATACTCTATCAAATTCTCTTAAACAAATTTGATTCAATCAGATATGGGTAAATGATAAAGGTTGCACAATGTGTCTTCATAGACTTTTAAAAAGACACTGATGACTTGAGTATTATCAGGTGTGAAGCCAAACTTTACTTTTAAATACACTTGGTTTACTTAATAGTCAGCCACTTTTATCATCAGAACTGTCTTAACTCTTGGTAGGAAAAACTCGACAAAGTGCTAAAAATGTGGTGATATGATGCACTTCCAAATAATTTGTCTCGTTCTCTTGGTTTTTTCTTTCTTTCCATTTTTGATCACCCGTCCATCTGCAGTTTTCAATAAGAGCATTTTCAGAAACAGAGCAGTTGTCGGTTTTGTTGTTTGTATCAATATTTAATTAACGTTTGGATTGTTCTTAATGTGTATTGTTGAAATAGTAAAGTGAAATCCAGTTGGAGATCATAAGACTACATCTGATTGGCCAAATGTACTGACACAGTGCATGAATGCTCAGTGCATGGAAACGTCTCTGGACTGGTCTTCTGCACACCTTGGTTGTATTGTAACGAGTGGTTATTTCTATCATGTCAAACCAGTCTGTCCATTTTTCTCTGACATTTGGTTGCAACAAGACATTTTTGTCCAGAAAAGTGCCACTATCTTTCTATTTTTTCTTCTGTATTTTTTCTTCCTGGGGTTGGTTTTGTGTGAAAATCCCAGAAGCTGTTGTTCCGTCAGGTACAGTGTCGCTTTTAAAGTCGCTAAAAATCAAATTTCTTGTCGAAATACATCAAGTTTCTGCCATGTGATTGGCTGATTAGTTGTTTAAACAGGTAACTGATGAAGTGGCCTGTGAGTCTCAGTATCATTTTGTAAGCTATGAGGACATAAATGTTTCCACTGAATCAGGCACAACTCAGCATCCCGCCGCTTCCTGACAAACAAATGTTCTTTTGTTTATTTAAATGGGAGCTTGTAGAAAGTAATATAAAATATAAAAACACCAAACGTATTATGGCCTCAATATATATTCCTTTAGTTGCGTGTTTCTTAGTCAGAAGCTGTTTATAAAAATGACACGAGAAACTCAAAGGTTATGGAGCTTGAAGAGGTTTCCCGGTGTTACTATGACTGTAATTACAGTGTCAACTGTATCACGGATCCTGAGTCATTGTTCCCCAGCTGGTACAGTCTCTTATGCAGATTGAAATCAGGCTTTTTAAGGTCGTATTGTTATGGGAAAAAAAAAAACTTTTGTGTTTCAATATTTTCTCTATTGTCTTTAGTTTGTGCAATCCATAGTTTATTACATCAGCCTTACAATCAGACTTCCACTAATTTAAATGAATTAGAGCTGGAAATTGAAAACTTTTATAAACCTGACTGAAAAAACTGGAAATGTAATAAATAAAATGGGCACTACAGCTATTCAACACTGCACATCTGTGAAGCTGTATAACTCATAAGTGAAAATAAAATAAAAATTTAGACAAACTTAAAACTCTGTCAGATTTACAACTGAACTGTTTAAAAAAAAATCAATGCCTATTTGAAGTAACTCCAGCGAAGGAATTAAGGTAACATTATTTTCTTCTCGACGGCTTCTCACTTACATAGAAAGTAATATGAGGATTCATAAAATATGTTTGACAGTGTTTAAAGCTGTCTGAATTCAAGGAAAGCTTTCTCATTATGAAGACGCTGCCTTTTAGTGTGAGACTGTCCCTGAGAATGACGGCGAGTGTGGTGCCAAATAATATGATCTGTGGCTTCATTTGGAGGTTTAAGACTTTCCGGGATTCATTTTTGACTATGAGACGATGAGGACTAAACCCTGACGTGTGCCATGGCTGTTAAGGAAGGTGAAAGAGACCTTCCGAAGAATAATAATGGAAATGTCAGCCACTTCTATGAACATACAGTATCTGTACGATTTGCTTCACAGACGAGCTTCATTTAACCTCCCAGCACACGTTGAGACTACAGGTAGTTTGATCTCTTTCCTCCTAACTTCAAGAGTATAATATTACGATTATATACATTTAATACAAATACAAATAATAGGTTATAATTAAAGCTCTAAAGATATGTTATGAAATTGCTAACTTTGATTGTAAAAAGCAAATTGGATTGGACTGTGCTCTCACACAAAATTGCCTTGTTGCACATATCATCTGACATTTTACAGGATCGAGCTTCTTATAAGTGTAAGGGTGAGTTATTGGTCCAGCTCTAATGAGGACACAGAAACAGGCTGGACATGACAAATTGCTAACGGGATCTATAAAAAGACCCACCATAACTTAACATCCGACATCATAATCTCTGTGCTGGAGTTTAAGAATTGAGAAACAGCAAATAATTACTAAGCAAGTGAGAAAATTGGACTGGTTATACCGTGGAGGTGAGCTGGCCGACTCACTTAAGTGGCTTTGGTTAATCCTGAGTGTCTGTCTCTTTTCCACACGGGAAAGATGAAACAAGAGAGAGATGGAGGAAGAGAAATACAAAGAGACAAGGGGCAGATGCTGAGAGAGAGAGAGAGAGAGAGAGAGAGAGAGAGAGAGAGAGAGAGAGAGAGAGAGAGAGAGATGTGTGAGTGTGTGTTACAGTATTACACAGACGAGAGAGAGAGAGAGATGTGTGAGTGTGTGTTACAGTATTACACAGACGAGAGAGAGAGAGAGATGTGTGAGTGTGTGTTACAGTATTACACAGACCTTGTTAACCCATTTCAGTCCAGG
>OMNM01025357.1:1692-17481 GCA_900302745.1 Parablennius parvicornis | reverse complement strand
GGAGAGGGAGAGGGAGAGCGTGAGAGAGAGAGAGAGAGAGAGAGAGAGAGAGACAGAGAGAGAGAGAGGGAGAGGGAGAGAGGGAGAGAGACAGAGAGAGAGAGAGAGAGGGAGAGAGAGAGAGAAAGAGAGAGAGAGAGAGAGAGAGATGTTAGTAACATGTAGTAGTGAAACTGTGGTGAGTGAGAAGGGAAAGAAGCTCAGTGTAGGTCCCCCAGCAGTCCTATGACAGCTTCATTAGAAAAAGGTCCAGGGTGGCCTGCACCAGTCCAAGCTGGAAGCTGTATTTAATAGAAGGCTAACTTAAAAGAAGAGAATTTTAAGTTAGTAAGACTGAAACTAGGAGCTGGTTCCACATGACAGGAGCACTTTTTACTTTTAGAGAACCTAGAAACCTCCAGTAAGCCAGCACTCTTGAGAACAAAGTGTTCTGCTGAGATAGAATTGGACTAACAGCTTTTTAGAGTATGACGGAGCCTCGTTGTTAAGTTAAAAGAAGGATTTAAATTTCTATTTTGGATTTAACGGGGAGCCAATGAAGAGAAGCTAATTTTGGTGTGATGTGATCTCCAAGGCTGGTTCCTGTCAGGACTCTCACTGCAGCATTTCGAATCATATGAAGATTTGTTAGAAAGTTATTCGGACACCCTGATAATAGGGAATTACGATACTCTCCTCTGCAAGTAACAAATGAATCGATTAACTTTTCAGATGGCAAGTGGACATTTTGTCCTCAAAACTGTGTTCAGAGAAGTAAAAATAGGCAGGCATAAGGATATTTGTTGAGGGCTAAATTGTGACAGCTGGATAAATGGGGTAGAATGCAGCTTTTGTTGGATGTTTCTAGTTTGCAGTGATCAATAAATAATAAAAGTAGTACACAGAAGTGAATCAGCAACCCAGTCAAAAGCAGCCATGACTCATTGATGTATATTGATGTCATTGATTGATGTACGAGCAAATGCTGGCGCGTGTGGTCCAATCTAACAGGTGCTGTTTTAGCTCAGATTCCTGCAGAAGTCAAAACTGTTTCTCAAGGAATTTTTATTTATTTTTTTTAATAAATAAATCTTAATAGAAAGTTAAACTTTTTTAGTTCATCCTTCCATCGTCAATGGATGAGTATATATTACACCCTGGGCAGGCCACCAGTCCATCGCAGCTCAAGCAGAGGGCTGGACGGCCACACATACATTCACAACTGTGGTAAATTGAAAATCACCAAAGAGCTTCAAGTGAATGTTCTTAAAAATGTAAAACATGTAAATTCCACACAAATTCCACCCCTGATAGTGAAACAGACTATGCCACAGTGTGGCTCACAGTTTTCCTGAATAAAACACAATAAGTCATGAATTACGAGTCTGTGATAATTAAAAGTAAATACCAGCTAAAGTTATTGATCATTTGTGGTCATATATTTTTGTTGGACATCACTAATTTGACCATTCTTAGTTACAACGTATGGATGTGGTCTGACCTGTACTGGTATTATCTGATCATGTTGGGGGAGAAGGTCACAAAGATTGTGTGTGTCTCCTTATATTTAATTAGTTGCTTCACCTGGCAGTAAATAGACACCGGTAAGAGCTCTCACATGCAAGCACACACTGCTTTGATTTTTATCACTCATGCTCCAGTGACACACCACCAGAAAACAACGTGCATGCAGCACAAAACAAGACTCCAGGCAGAATTATTAAACTTCCTCTCATTAAATGTTAAAGATTGTCTGGTCAGATTGGAACTGTCACATGTGAACCTATCGCTGTGTATTGATTCAGTTCCATGCGTGGCACAGTCAAAGCACTTTAATTTCCCTATTGCTGCACGAAATACGGAAGAAATCAATTATGAGACGTCTGAAAGGAGTTTAATCTTAAGATCTCGATTGAAAATAAGCAGCGATGTTGAGGTTGCTGTTTGGAATTGTAGGAAAAGGAATTCATAATATCACCAGTTAGCCTGCCGTGTTGTGATTTAAAAGTATTACTAGGAATACGGGGAGCTAGTGAAACATAAAACACACAACAAAATGGTGTTCACACTCAACTCGACATTTGCTCTTCATGTGGATACAGATCCTACAATAAGAGAGAAAAACGTTGTTTCTTCCAGAATTGAGAGTGAAAAATTGGATCATTCTATTCGTCCAAAGGTCTGTTCATTCAGACCCTGAAGCCATCATCCTGTTAAACATTCATTCAACCAATTTATGCTTAATTGTCAATAATTTCAGGAAAGCCAGCATAACAAACAAATTCTTTCTGGTTTTGGCACAATCTTTAGCTGGTTCTGGCTATTTGGAGGGGTCAGTGTTGACTTGAATTAAAATTTTATGTAACCAAAGAGGAAATATTGACTGACCCTGTGAGTTTTGAAATGTAGATGTATTTACTCTGTTTAGTGGGAGTTCACTGTCTGTGATCATGCAATACTTACAACTGTACTGTTGCAAGCCTCTGTATGTGAATTATTGTACATTTCCTCCAATCATGGGTTCTTCAGCTCTCAGAAAGAAAACTTCAGTAATTATTTTTATTTCCATTTAGAAGTCTGAAGGAATGCGTGAAATCTTTTCAATTCTGCCAACTTTAAACCAGTTGACAGAAAAAAATAAATATCCCATGTTACATTGTCCGCATTTCAAATGAGAATCTCTGCTGTCACTGAGGCATCGAAAGCCAAGGACAGCATCATGTGGCTCAAACAATCAAGCCCACATAGGATTTGACTTTGACAAGGTCACATTGCTTCTTACATGTCTGTTGTTTGAATCAAGTGAACATTTCTTTGAACATGCTATTTAATAGTTTTGTTTTTTTAAGGAAATCTTATGTTATTTTTATTTGTGTTGATATAAACTACAAGAATGAGAAGCGGTGAACAGGTTTGCTTCCCAGCAGTCTTCAGGCTGAGTCATTTAGAGCCTATTACAAAACATCAATATATTGACTAAAGTAAGTGTCTCAGTGTACTGCTCTGTAAACACATAGCTGGTTTGGTTGTGCATGCTTTATCTGCTTGAATCTTATCAGGATTTGAATCTTTTCATCTTCAGTATCATTAACTGTGTCAGTGCTGTTTTTTTTTCAAACCAACAATGTCAATCACTTCATATTTGATGTGCAGAGTTCATTCTCAATAACATCATCTCATTAATATTTCAATATTAATTGCACTAAATGATAACTTCTCTGTTTATTGCCATGCAATTTCATATACTGTATTGAGAGATTCACAGTGTAGGATTTAGCTCAAGGTAAGTTTTGATATTTTAACTGAAGCATGTATTATATACTAAATACAGATCTGGCTGCAGGAGCTAAAAGTCAGTATGATCTGTGAAAAATATGAGAGAAATGAGAAGACGGTCGATTTCAGACATGTTTTGACTCAGCACACAGTCAAATCTGAATTTTCTGAAAGAGGTGAATATGATGAACCCCTAAAAGTTTCCACATTATAGAATTGAAGAAGAAATTGTTGGCAGTTTAAAATGTTCATATTGATATTGAATCATGTGTGGAACAATGATGCCATGATGGGAAGTTGTTTTTTCTAACACTGCACACATTCATAAAGAATATAACACAAATATTCAAACTTGCACTGAAGCATTATGGTAATGAGGTAAAATATATTCAGCCTGTCAGTATTAAAAGTAGGAAGCAAAACTAGGAATCAAATCATATAATCAACAAAATGCTTAAAAAGTTAGTTGTTGCATTCATTTCGTTTACCAACTTCATCCAAAGAAGGGTTGCTGGCATTTCAATCAATAAAAACATCTTTTCAGCTAGTATAGCTGATGAAATGGGCATCGAAATCATAATTTGTATACTCAGAATTAAAGAATATCTGCAAAGAAAGCTAGAGGGACATCACCTGATCCATGACCTAATCCATTAAAGAAGACAATGCTCATGTTTATGATGTACATCAGGCTTAACAGTGTATTTTGAATTAATAATTGTCTGATCTGTGTGATTTACAAGGTCATTTTGTGAAGCAGGATTGTTCCCCTATGCTTGTCCTCTGATTGAAGCCAGGCTGCGATCATTTATACACCACTCAGTCACCCTCCAGCCATGCTCACAAATTGAATTAGTTTCAGTCTGAATTTGTGTTTCAAAACTAGTAATTATTTTTTAACCCCAGAGGAAGCCAGGAGAAATGAGTCAGATCTTCACAAGTCATGAAATTTGACGAGGTATGATTTAACACCAACCAAAGGGACACAAGCCTGAAGCACAGCAATTTACCAACCATTCATCTGTTAGCAAATTAAATCACACCACATTTGACATCTTTTACAAAGTTAGATAAATCTGATGAAAAAGTTTTTCTCTCAATTACCATCTGAAATTAATCTCCTTAATCCCAATTTGATCTCTCTCATGCATATGAGAGGTATCTTTCATCTTTCCACCTATGTGCTTTAAATCTCCACCACAGAGTTGAGATGGAACGTGACTCTAAAACTACAGGAGGTGAAACTCAGAGACCCGTGTGGCTCCATGAGATGAGGGAGCTGATTTAAGGGAGATGAGGACAGAGAAGTGTGACTGACAGCCATCCATTATCTGTTCCTGTTGCTGGTGAATTACTGAAAGGAGTCACTAGAAACGTGTGACAGAGCTGCGGAGCGCCATCCAGAGGCAAGCAGGGATGAGATGCAGCAGTGCAAATCGTAGTTACGTTCGTGTTTTCAATTAAATGACGCAATCTGGAAAGAGAATCTCAGACTTACTGCATTATTATTACCACCATCAAAATCAAAACTATTAATTTTCAGTCAGTTGAATTAGATTGAAGTAATCAGTAATCATGGCTGAGTTTATTGTAAGTCTGCATAAAATAAATAGAATTGATGTATCATCTCCATAAACCATAGAAACAACCCATGTATGTGTGTATGCGTGCCCTCTGTGGCAGAAAAGAATCATGGGGTGGCAAGTCCTCTCTGTGTTACGTCTCATCTGCAGCAGAGGGGTTTCCAGCTGACAGGGAGGGCCAACGGGAGAGGACTAGGCATGAAACCAAAGAGATGATCAGACTGCAGACCACCAGCAGTGGCTCACATGGTGATTCAGAGTGCTCACATTCGCTCTGAACTGCTGCAAGCACCCGGAAAGGCCAGGATCACAGTTGATGCTGATCAGGCCGAGTAATACACCACCTCGCCCTTTTTATTTTTTTAACAACTGGTGCCCCAGAAAGCCTCAAGCACAGCTATAAAGTGAGCGCCTAAAAATTGCTAAGAAAAGGAGTCTCATCTCCTTTCTCAACAGTGGTACTAGTTTAAGATAGTCAGAGCTGACAGAAGGGCATGGTGCGAGCTGCTCCACCGAGCGTTCTGGTCATTATCGTGGACAACGCAGCCTGTCTCAAGAAAAGTAGCTACCTCCAGAGGTCACTCTGTTCACTAATTGTACACTACATGCGCGATCTGATAGTGTCATCAGGAGAAGGGGAGACTTGAAGCTTTGCCCTTTCTATGTATTCCTAAAACTGATTAAATAATGAGGTCTGTTTTGGGATTCAAGTCTTGAGTGAGCTGTTGCCTTTAATACTACTTGATACCACAAGTCTCAGGGTTATTTTATGTACACCACTTGTAAATCACAATGCTATAAACTTTGTGTATCAGTGTTTTTCAAAAGATGTTTGTTTTGGTGTGAAGCTCATGTGGTCCTCGTTGTTGCTTGCTCTCTGCTCTACAGTGGTCAAACTTTTATTGATGTTTATTGACTCTACATGCATGATCACATAGACGCGTGTGTGTGTTCTGAAGCCTGTACCAAGAGCACATCTCTGGCTTATCTGTAAGTCCTGGCGTCGGCATCCTTAAGTGCTGTCAATGTCACATGGTAACAGCAGTGCTGCAGCCTCTTAATTGGTTTAGGAAAAGCATCCTTGTCATTTTGCGGTCAGTAAACTCCACACGAGAAAATGAAGTCCGAGTTTCTGCCACCTCTTCAACCCCCGCATAGCCAGCCTAACAAAAAAATAATGATTATGTGCCATGTATATTTGTGTGCTCGCTGTTTTCACTTTTTGCTTTTAGAAATAATTGCTGTTGGTTGTGTGGCAGCATCAGAGGAAGGGCATTAATGATTCTCACTGGCCGCGAGGAAACACTGCGCTGCAGAGGGCGAGAGGGAGAGCAACTCATTTTCTGCTGTCGAAATAAACGTGTGTGTGTGTGTGTGTGTGTGCTTCTTTGTATTTGGTAATATATTTTAGTAGTTGCTTCTCTTTGTTGTGCTTTACATATTGTATGCAGCCTGTAATAATTACTTTAGCAGTGTGCGTGCGTGTCTGCGTGCGTGTGTGTGGCTGTCCTTTTGCACGGATTAGCTGGTGAATGCTGCAAGAGGATGATCAGACTGGGAGCACACCGAGGTTGCTCTGCGATCACATAGGGATTATGGGGGATATGGGGCTGTAGTGCATTCCAGGGCCGCCTCCAGTTAGGCTCATCTCTGCCACGCTACCCTCACACACACCACTTTAATTGCCTTTGCTTCTTTCATTACTTTTATTGCCTCTCCTCTGCATTGCGTGCTCCCTGGGCTTGTGGAAAGGTCATTGTGATGGCGGTGGTGTGCTTGCAGCCACCATCTCTCTAACTAGCAGGAAATGACTGTCGGGTTGAAGGTGGGCCAATGAGTGACACAACAGCATAGCCACTGAATGCCTGTTCCTAGATTTTCAATGCAGAGTTCATTATTTATGATTTTAAAATGCTCAACGGCAGGATTATATTTTTAAATGCAGCCCAGTGTCATTCACATAAATAAGAAATTTCATTAGGTGGTGGAGCTATAGATTCTTTCTCCGAGTAGCTGAGTGCAAACTATTAAGTAGAATGATGGAAGCAAATACATGATTATTAAAAATGATTTCATTACCTGCGAATAGGCGGAGCTGTCCGGAAGTGTTAATGACAGCAGCAATATCTT
Organism: Parablennius parvicornis; assembly: GCA_900302745.1. Classification (NCBI taxonomy): domain Eukaryota; kingdom Metazoa; phylum Chordata; class Actinopteri; order Blenniiformes; family Blenniidae; genus Parablennius; species Parablennius parvicornis. Next base: position 10,513 of record OMNM01025357.1, on the reverse strand, counting down.
TATGCAGAAGCATCAAGGAGCTGTCAGCCTTTAGATGAGAAACATGTTTGTGTTTTATTGCATCCCCTTTGCACAAGGCTGAGGAACGTAAAGTTGGAGTTGTGACAGGATCCTCAAGTGACTACTAGATTGAACTGAGATACAATAAAGTTTGTCATCCCCGGTCAACTAAAATAACTTCTAAAACAACTCTGTGAGATATGGGCTTAGGTTGTTTTCTCACATTTCAGTGGTTTAAGCAAAACACTGACAATCTGTTGTCTAAAGTATTCGTGGTCTTCGACCTTGAGCTAACAATACATGGATGTGCTCAGTAAACAGGCTATTATTGTCTTAATGTAAATGTTTTGAAGTCATTCGTTTTATTTGTTCCTGTTGTTTGTCATTTTGATCTCCCAGCAGGCTTGTTTGACTGAGAGGACTTGAGAATGAGTATCCAACATGGAGTGAGGCACAGACAAGTGGAGCCACTCCTGCCAGTGATGAGGTGTGTGCCATCTTAATAAAAGAGGGACGATGGAGACCTATTAAGACTTAATTCTACACAGCATTTCGATCTTTATAAAAGTAAATCTTTGTATTTCCGTATTTTTTTTGTTTTGTTTTTTATCTTTTTTGCATGAAGGTCTATTTTTGAGGTTGCAGTGTTTGGCAGGCTCACATTGAAGCATGTTTTAATATATTGGCTACCCAATTAACATACACCGAATTTAGATACTAACACCTCTCAATACAATCCAGTCGAGATCAACATCTCCACAAACTACAACCTCAAAAGTAAACTTGTTTTTAACTTTATGTCTCCGTCCTTTACTACATGTCAGTGTTCTTCCCTCCCTCTCAGTGCAAGCTGAATGTTTTGTGTTCAGTCACACTGCTTTTGTGTCCATGAGATGCTCTCCACTATTAAACGGCTGGTCCTGGAATGTAAGTACGGCTTTGATGCACACCACTCCACTACTAAGAGATCTCTCCACAAATGCACAATAATTGGTTTTTAGCCCAGCAATAGCTAATGCACATTTTATCATATCCTAACATTGCTGTAGGCAAGCAAATGAAAAACTGGCACAGAAAATAAAAGAGCAAAGCACAAAGATCATCCATCTCTGCCAAGACAGAAAACGTGGACAGCGGAGAGTTATATTTATGTGCATTTCTTCCAAATGTCTGGGAATTGCTGCAGTGTGTGCGTGCTTGCGTGCATGTGTGCGTGTGTACATGCGTGCGTGTGTGTGCGCACACTTTTTAAAAAAAATTTATTTACAGGCATGTGTGAAACCAGATGCAGGAGCTCAGTAAATTGAGGTCAGAAGAATCAAAGCTGAGCTTGATGAGAAGATTGAAGAGGAGAATATGCAGGTATATGTTGAGAAAATGAACTCTCGTAGCTCATCAAACATTCATTTTCGGTTTTATTCATACATGTATGTTTGATCATTTGTCAAACAGAACCATCAAAGAAACTTAAACTCCTTGGCGTCTGTGTTGTAGCATGATAGCTGAATCTCATTTTCACTGATTACTATGTTCATTAAATGAATAATATATGACAAAACAAGAAGAAAACTCAATGATGTAGTTGTTAGCTATCTTGCCTCCAAGGGATGATATCATATTTTGAACTGAGGCTTGAGGGCCTTTCTGTGTAGTTTGCATGTTCAACCTGGTCATGCATGAGTTCTCTCGGGGTGCTCCAGTTTCTTCCATCCTAAAACAGACATTTGAGGTTAACTGGTTCATCAACATTGCCCATAAGAGGGAATGTGAGTGTGTGATTACACATGTGTGTTTGATCAAAGAAATTCAAAAATTCTTAGCTTCAGTGTTATAGCATTCAGAAGAAAGAAAAAAAAAACATGTCAATTAGTAGTTAACACTCATGCATCACAGCGAGATATCTCTACATGATGCATGTCCCCCCCACTTTCTCCAGGTATTTCAGTTTCCTTTCACAGTCCAACATGAGAAATAAAAAGTCTTTAAAATGGCCTTAGTTGTGAATTAGTGTGTATATGTAGTTGTCTCTTTTTCTATTTGCCCTGTGGTGGTCTGACGATCTGTTCAGAGCATTACAACCATTCAGAGCATGTGTCCTCTCCCCACGACCCTAAGTTGGGCAAAAGAGTACAGATGGGGAACGTATAACCTAAAACACTGTACTGTACCTTTCTGTTGGCCTATGCAGAGAAAGGTGCAACAATTTGAACTTCAGTCAGTCAGTGGAATTTGCAACTATGACAGTTTAAAATGCGCTGTTACTTAATGTCCTTCATGAAGAAACTAAATATTTACAATTATTACAGGAACTGTCTGTTTTAATTTTCAGACCAAAAGTTGTAAAAAAAAAAAACTCTCCAACTAACAGCAAAGACATTTCCGTCTTACACATACATCTCTTCCTCTGCAACCTGATTCGGATCTGATGCAGTCCATGACTTCATGACAATCACTTTCCTGGCAAAGACCCCGCTTCCACTCCACGAGAGTAACAGCAAATCTATACAAGTTCCTCCGTGTCTATACGCACATGGTCTCTGTTTTTGCTCCACTCGACTCCAGGGACAGTGTCAGTGACAATGAGGCGAGCTTTCAGACAGAGCATGAGTGTTTCTGGAGTGGCTCATCTAAAACATTGGTCAATAGAAACACTCACCAGCACATCACAGACACTGAAAAACAAAGACACTGCATAACTCCCATGAATGTATTGGCTGTCATGTTGATTTTTTTTTTCTTGTTCTGGGATTAGCATTGGCCTCAGTGTGTTTGTGTGGCTAATGGTCTGTGTTTTCTGGCTGTGAAATCAGCAGCCTGAGAGCCCTGAACAGCCTGCACACCAGTGTTTGAAGCCTCTCCCCCCATTCTGTGTTGTTCCTCTGGGCTTTGCTGCTAATGCAGCCCCAGCACATTTCTTTCTCTCTCCATCTCCAAACACCAGCCTCTCCTTTACATACAACCATGTTTAGCACTTTTCTGCTGCTGAACCCACAATGACCCCCCACTATAATCTGCTGGACTCCAGTGAGCTCGTGTGAGCTACACCTGTGTGGCCCAACCTCAGCTGATGGCTAAACCTTGTTAACACTGAAGACACATTTATGCAGTTAGCTCAAAAATGTTGAGGGCTGCCAGAGGAGCCAGTGATTAAAGGGCAGAGAAAGGTAGAAGAAGAGCAGGTCTAACGTCTGGTCAGTCTGAATCCATTGGAGTTGTCAAACTTTTCACTCGACTGACCCAAGGACACCCTGACCCCTGGCCAGACGGCTGGTATTAGTAGCTATTTGTGTTCATCCAGATCCCACCGGACACTTTAAGTAAACACGTCCCTCAGCCATCACCATGGAAACGTGGAACATTTTCTTAATAATATATAACATTTTTGTGTCATTTAGTAGTGTAATTTTGCCCCAGAGCTGAAGCCATCTCATTTTTTCCCGGAAATATTCTCCCACCTCAAAGTAAGCCGGGTTTGTGTTACCTGGAATTTGCCTGTAACACATTCCTATCTGACATCCTCTCAAACTGAAAGCAGGGAAATCGAGACTGATTGAAGGAATAGGTTTTTGGTGATGGAAGGACAGAGGCAGCATGAAAGTGAGGGGAGAAAGCTGTGAACCCAATCTGCCATGTGTTGACTGTACTGATTAGGGGCTTGTGCTAAGAAGAGCTTCTCGATCCCTTCATTCCTTCTGTTTACTTTGGACCCCAGCACCCATCTCAACACAAGAATCACTGCAGCCAGAGTGCCCTCGCTATCCTTCTTTACTCATATCACTTGCATCACAGAAGACACAAGTGCTCTTTTGTACGACATGAAGTCCAATTTTGAAAATGACACCTTAACTACGGCTGGAGGAGGTTGGAGTGAATTTGTTTACCCATTAGGAGAAATGGAGTAAGCAGTTTGATTAGCAAAGCAAGTAAATCTGTGACATGTAGGAGTATTTGCTCAATTTACGATGGCCTGACAGCTCTTCATGAGTGTATATTTGGAGACTTGATGCGAGATCAGCCCCATTAAGAGCTGCAGGGTTACTGGAGCAAAGTCCAGCTAATGTTTCAGGGCATTCAGAAAGCCTACAGGGGAGCCAGGATTATAGAGCCCAGCTTAAAAGCAACCCAGAAATCCAGGGAATAATAATGCATATATAAATAAGGGATGTAATGGCATGGGGAAAGCTAGGAAAATAGCATATCTATTTTCACGCAGCACGTTTGTTTATTTATGGCATCTGAAGGCCTGGTCTCAGTGTGGGGCGAGGGGCTGGGGGGAATACATACACAGACTTTCCCTCTCATAGTCTGGCTCTGCTGCTTTCATTAAGTGTCATTACCAGTACTTTCAGAAAGCTGGCCAGGCTGAGACCTGACATCCCCTCTACAGATAGTTGGCCATGCATATGGATGTATTTCTGATCCCTCTTATCCACCACTGAGGAGGGGGAATTAGGCCAGTGAGAAGGCGAGGAGGGGGCTTAAGGGTGCGTCCATATCTGACTTTAATGGCAAAAATGGAGCTATTACTTCTTTCGAGGGACAGTGTCCTTGCTTGGTTTGTTGTTTCATTTGTGTCAGGTTGTCAACATTGCAAGATGTTCTGTTTTTTACGGCCATATGCTTCATGTGCACCCACTTCTGTACATTCAAACACATTTGACACTCCCGTGATGAATTGTTTTTATTCTAGCCTGTACAATATACTCACAATGCTATTTTAAAATGTGCATTTCTAGCAGCATGGTATTCATTAGCAATTTGCTATTTCAGTTCACTAACTTTGAGAATGTCCACTGATTGATGGCGGGGCTTGTTCTGTTTATTTGTATATCAGGGAATGAAAAATTCATATTGTGCGCTTTTTCAAGCAGAAGTTATCTAGATTCAGTGTAAATGGTACTTGGGATTAGATTTTCACAGCAGATTGCTGTTATTAAGGAGAAAAAGCCAACTCCTTTGAGCAGTCATCTTCCTGGGAGGCAATCTATTTCTCTTTCACGCAGCCCGAGTGCCGGACCAGGCTCTTAATGCACTGAAGCAAAAGTGCTTCGGTCCGCAACCTTTCACGCCTTCAGCTCTCTTTTATGTGATTGAATAGTTAATAACTATGAGTCGCCTTTGAAAGCTTGGTGCCTTGGTCCTTCTAAGGCACTTCTCTTCTTTTTTGTCTGTTGGGCTGCTGTACCTGCCCATTGCTCTGTCTGCCTGCATGTCTACTTGCCCCAGATGCCAAGTCAACAGATAGCCCACCTCTTCTCCAGTCCCGCATACTTTTATCTTTGTCTCTCGCCTGACTTGCCGCTTGTGTGTCTGGCTGTCTGGCTGTCTTAGTCTGCACATCAGAATTTTGAGGGCTTGGGATCGGCTTTTTTATCTCCCACTTCCTTTTCCCCTTCCTACACACACACACACATACACACACACACACACACACACACACACACACACACACACACACACACACACACACAGTCCTCCGCCGGTTATTTTCCGTTCTCCCTCATTCTCAATAAACTCCACTTCATGAGTGTTTGTGTGTGTGTTTGTGTGTGTGAGTGTGTGTGTGTGTGTGTGTGTGTGTGTGTGTGTGTGTGTGTGTGTGTGTGTGTGTGTGTGTGCGTGCCTGCACACAACTTTAAAATAAGCTGTTTCTAATTGATGGTGAAGAACACAGAGCTGTGTTCAGATTGTTGTTGCAACAACTTCCAAATTTCCAGCCTCTCACTTTTACTCACCTCATTGTTATTATTATTGTGTGTTTTCCTATAGGGCACATTGTGAACTCACACTTTCCTTTGTCTTATTACCCTGTGTTACTTTATACACCACAGAGGCACTTATTTTCCACCCGTGTCTATCCCTCACAGGGAAAGTCTTATTTCTCACTCATTTTATGAATACAGTACAGCCCAATTCCTCTGGATGGCGGTTTTATTTGCCCCGTAGTACAAGTTGAATGTGATACTTATCAGTTTATGTTTCAATTTATGGAATTATAAACTTTTTCAAAAATAGAATGAATTACATAACTGTGTATGCTTTAACAATCTTAAGAATGAATAAATGTGATTTTTGGTTTGGCTTTCATAATTTAGGATGGAAAATTAAAAAAAATAAGTTTTTCATGATCTGCATGTCACGGATCCTGTCACGACTTACAGTACATTTGGGTAGCAGGGGTCCTTACAAAGCGCTCCCACATCAATGAATTTTAGTGCTTCCCAGGTGTGTCTGATTGGTTTAGTTCATAAAGGAGAACATTGGATGATTATTCAATCTCCAGATCCCATGAACATTTTAGAAAGAAAGAGGAAACAATCAAGTCACACTTAACAATAAGAACTGAACTCAATAGGTTGTATTAACATATAATAGTGAATATAAAACTAGAAAAAACAACTTTTTCTCAACATTTTTCTGAAGTAGGTTGTATCACAGCTATCTTTGAAAGGTATGATAAGTGTTCTAAGAGTCTGCTAGCCCATTACAAGGGCTGCTCAAAGAAATTACCCTAAACCACAGAGAGAACATGAAAACTCCTCACAAACTCCTCACAAAATCACACAGCCAATTACTTTTCCTTTTATTATTGTGTCTTTATATCCTAAAGGTCCTGTTCCTACGCATTAGCCAGTAGCTGGGCTGGGAAGTCATGTATAAATCTGAGGTGATAGATACATATGTACTTCGTGAACGCTGGTTTTCTCTTTAATATACCACTTTTCACAGCCACAACCATAGCTTGACACTTACACAATCAGATTGAGAGATAGATGGTTCAGATGGATTTGGTTATTGAGTGTTGGTGTGGTGGTAAATAGATCCATATAATTTGGTTCAAAACAGGGTCTTGAACCTCGAATCTTAGAACTGAGCATGATTGACTGTGTTTGTCCTGTGACGGACTGGCGATGTGTGTATGTCGGATGGGTGTATCCTGCCTTAACCAATCAGCTGGTGTGGTACTGGTGTAGAAGATGGGTGTCTAGATCTGCGGCCTACATTTGATGTTAGACCTTCTAGCTGCAAAGCGATATTTGTTAACATTGCGCCAACATTGAGAAATAATTAATTAGACAAAATAATCCAATGTTGGAAAAATATTTGAATTTGTCACTTCTGGGTTTAAAATCTGAACTCAGACATCAAAACACATCCTTTACAGCAAGGGTGTCAAACATAAAGGGGCAAAAGAGCCTTGATTGTAAAAAATGTGAAAGAAAACATCAACACATTTCTGAAGAATAGTGGATAAAACACGACACGGCGAGACCCAAGCTGCCATGAAGGCTAGCGACCTCAGTGCTATTGAGCTAGCCTTAAAGTCCTGCTGCCAGGGTGAGTTAGTAAACGCATGCACAATGCAACAGCTAAATGAGAAGCTTTTTGGACATTTCATAACAAGAAAAAACTTCAGATTTGAAGGTTATTACGGCACTATTTAATCTGTCCAGGCCACTCAAGATGACATTGGACTGTATGCGCCCCTGAACTAAAATGTGTTTGACATCCCTGCTTTATGCTATCAATCAAACACGTGCACATCGCTCTCAGTTGACTCATTGATCATTTTATTCTTCATTTTCGTCCACATCTTCAACAACGTGCTCACCTTGATTTGAGTGACAGGACTGGATGCTCGCTTCTCGCCTTTGAGGGTGGAGGGGGAAAGGGGACCGGAGGAGTTAGGAGCTTGTGGTAGGGGAGCCATCTTGGCTCCTGGTGAGATCTGCATGCTTGCCAGCTGGGCGGCATACAGCTGCTGCAGAAAGAAAAGAAACCAGCAAAACCGACAGGCTATTAACATCGCTCGCCAGCAGCTAGTCAGTGACTTTCCTCTTTTATTCTCTCTCCTTTCTTCTTGTTTGTACAGAAACACACACTCACGCACGTACGCACGTACGTACGTACACACACACACACACACACACACACACACACACACACACACACACACACACGTAGGAGGATCCTTTGCCTAGTGAGGTTTGCATGAGGTTTGATGGGTGTGTGTGTGAGTGTGTGTGTGTATGGGCCAAAGACTCAGTCGTATGGAAAAAAAAAAAAGGTGAGTGTACAAACATGCCTGCGTTCACCTTCATCTGAGGTTGACAGGAGCATCCCACACAGATGGGAGATTTTGTTTTGAGGCAGGATTTAACGACGAGGCATTCCAAAAACATTTTTGTTTGAGATTATCTGCAATCCATTTCAGGGAGCTATTTATTTTCAATAAACCCTTGGAGCAGCTTGTAAACCTATTAACATCCAGAAATAATTTCAGACAACAGCTAAGGAAACTTTTGAATGCTTCACTTGAATCATAATTAACTAAAATTGGATGTAAAATACACAAGACTGCACAAATATTAAAGTATGAGTAATGAAATCAGCTCTGCAGACAATGCCTGGCTGAGGACCCGTTAGCATAAAAGGTTGGCTTCTTTTTATTTTTTAGAATAACAATGTGAAATGAAGCCGAGCCACACGGCTGTTTTTGTTATTCTGACTGTTTGAGTTTTGGCTTTCTCAGCAGAGCTGTAATTTCAAAAAGTAACGGTCAAATAAAATCAAATTAAGTTAGGATTAGAGACATAACTTCATACGTCTGAAAGAGCACTTGAGACTAATCTTGTCATGTACAGTTTGTCCTTGCATTAATAGTTCTGACAAGTGAGTTTCTTCATCAATGTTCATCCAGGACAAAGACAACAATAGGTAATCGTGTATGTGGTTGTAGTCATACTGCAATTACATCTTGGGAAAGCGATTCACTTGAAAATCATTCAAAAATAGCTTAGAAATAATAGAAAAGTTAACA
>OMNM01025346.1:24586-38684 GCA_900302745.1 Parablennius parvicornis | reverse complement strand
TATTAAGCAACATGAACTGTGAGCAGACGTGAGTAAAAGTGTGTTTTATTTATTTCTATTACTGCAATAAGTCTTGATACTGTAAACTTTATTTGCTCTGGAAGTTATGGTCCAGATCACCCAAGCAAAGAGAAAAACAAACAAACAAAAATCTGATATCTGATTAAAGATCGCTGAAGACAGAGAGGATTAATTTATCTTGTATATTTAAATGCTAGGAGAATTAAACATAATATTTGTCCCGAAGGAAACTATTAGATGGAAATGGAGAAGAAATGAACTAAATTTAGTGTTTAGGTATAAGGTGGACCTTTTTTTCCCCCGTGACATTGGAGAATATTTCCTCTTTGGGCACGCTCACAGTGTTCTGGTGCACGATGCAGTGAAAGGCCTGAAGGAAGCTCGGTGTTCAAAGAAGACTGCAGAATGATTCTCTGCCACCAAAACTCAGTCCAGGTTGATTTATATGAAACTTCCAATCATCTATAAATACATCAGAATATTTTGTACTTTTGACATTCGCGGGACAATGGAGCGGACGCATGGAAACGAGCCATTAGGAGAAGGACCGAGGTGACTTACAATACTGATTAGAATGACTTATTTTGAATTCAGTTTGACAGGCGAGATCCTGTAACCTACAAATTGGTTTTGGTTATGGGCGCCACGCTAGTAACCTGATGTCTTAATGTACAGCTGGATCAACTGTTGCCAGTAAGATAAATCCGAACCAGACGTGAACTCACGGGCTTGGATTTGAAAACACTACTTCCACTTGACGAAAGGATTGTATTTTTTTTTTTTTTTCTGCACGATTCGTTCAATCATGTTTTAAACTTGAAATAGTGACAGTTGATGGTTGAGATGGAAGTGTGCAAACAGCAATGTCCACTAGAACGACAGAATCGCTCGGATCATTAACTTTTTTTTCTTTAATGATGTACATATCCACCTCTCGCCCCACCCCACCCCTTATCTCTTAAGTTTCTGGTCCGTCGTCCTTCCTCTCAGGTTGGTGCTTTGTGGTTTTTCCTTTCTCCACTTTCAGGGTATGGAGCAGTATCCCCCGCACGCCCCGGCCCTGCCCTGCTCCTGCTCTCCCAGACGAACTTTCTGCCCCTGGTTGTCGCTCTCCCAAAGCCCCGGAGTCTGGAGGATCTTCTCCACGAGCTCCTCGAAGGCACACTGGACGCCATCTTTGGTCTTTGCACTGGCCTCTGCACACAGGAAGAATTTATGGGATTATGCAGCAAAAAAAAAAAGAAAAAAAAAGAGCACACCAAAAAAAAAATTTTTAAAAGGGAAGGATTTATGGGGTGAGATATGGTTGAGCATTTTCCAAGATGTTACAAACAAATTAAAAATAAATAAATAAAGTCAACAAACTCCACTTCATTTAAGCTGAACATCTGTGTTTTCTTTACAAGGCTGTGACACAAGTGACGAAGCACTTTAAAATATCCGTTTGTTGACCGACGCGACACATGACGTATGAAATGACTTCATTCAGGAGGCAGGAGAAATCCAGTGGGATGAAGACATCCTCGCTGCGGACTCCGTCTTAATGACATCTTCTGGCCCCAGCTCGGCACCGAACCCCTTAATTTGGCCCTTTTCTAAAATGGAAACTGCACAGGGACGTTAACCTAATTTCCCGGGTAAAGGGGACAGATCGAAGATGAGAATCAAGAACACGTGTGGACTACGACAAATGAAAGCTCGTATAGATTTTAATCAGGATGCAGCTCTTCTGGAGCGGCCACATCTTTCAGCACCGTCTCGAGAACTGCATAAACAAAACAACTGAGGAGAACTAAATGCGCGGCTTACTCCCGAGATGCGTCGACTTGTTCCAACTGTGCAATTACAGGTCTGACCTTTAAGTGCAGTACAGTAGATTTAAATGGCTTTAAGTTACATTTTATAGCTCTATTACTTTAAGTGACCATGACTGACCGCGTCTGAACTTACACCAAACACAGATACTCACCAATAAAAAGCATAGAGTGTTTCCTTGCGAATTTCAGACCTTCGTTTCTGTCCACTTCATGATCGTCCTGAAAGCCAACGAAACATCATATGTAATTATCTTTATGTGGAACACACATGGTAAAGGATTACAATATTTAAACATCACAGGCATACAACAGCAGTGCAGCTAGAAAAAGCAAAACCCCTAACTCACAAACACACGTACACAATGTTTCAAAGAAGCTCTTAAAGCAGGGAAAGCAAAGCTCAGGATGCAAATGCAAGAGAAGATAACTTTATTCACATGTAAATGGTGCTTTTGTTTACTAGTGTGAAAAACAAAAAATAAATAAAACAGAAAGTTGCACACCTTATCAATTTTGTTCCCAACCAGCATTTTCACAATGTCGTTGCGTGTTGTGTAGGTTTCCAATTCGTTCAGCCAGTTTTCAAGCTTTGTGAATGTGTCACGCTTTGTGACGTCATAGACTGGGGGAGAAAAAAAAAATAGGAGTTGGAAAAACAAAATCAATGAACTGTCGTCAGAAAAACATCCTCTGAACGTTGACTGAAACATGACACCTGGAGAAATAGAGTGAGAGAGAGAGAGAGACTGATGTTAACGTTAGACCTTATAACTTTCAAACTATTTACCAAGTATGACTCCCTGTGCACCGCGATAGTAGCTGGGTGTCAGGGTGCGAAAGCGTTCCTGTCCAGCTGTGTCCTGTTAAAGCAGAAAAAAAAACATCTGTAATGACTCCCAGCTTTGTTTTGGATCATGCTGAAAGTCTATTACATTTAAAACAAATAACTGTTGCTAATCATGCAGTGTGAGTTTTAAATTTGCAACAGCTCAGAAAACATGTGACTTCATAAAGTACAGATCCATCCTCATATATTTACAAGAAGAAAGTGTGGTTTTTTTTAATAAATTTTCAACTAGTCTGCAACTGTGATTGTGAAATGGTGCCATCTTGTGGAGACCCATGGAATTTCAAGATGTTTTTTTGTTTTCCTTCATAACCTGTAACTGGGTTCACACTGTTTGTCAACATATCATTGTTCACTTTGTGAAAATGGATAAACATGTCACTTGTTATAGATATTTGTGTTTTGTTTTTTTAAAGGGTGATTTTCCCAGTAAAGGCAATCATGTCTTTATTTCTTTCTTTCACAGACAAGAGACAAATACGAGTATCATTCAAAGAATAAATATAAACAGGTTGGTTAGTCTGTGACGGTCTCTCTGTAATCACCTCATTGTCAGATGGAGCAGTGTTGAAGGTGAATAGTCTCACATTTATGTGTCCATGAACATATTTGATACAACTTCAATTCTTTTTAAAAGGCTTAAACAAATGTTAGTCACAACGTGAGGTAAAAAGGTGCAACATTGAGAATGTTTACCAGTTAATTTTGGGGAGTTTTTGAAGGATTTAAAGACTTTTAAACAGTATTAATATATCCCGCATTATGAGGATTTGGGGAAATTAAGACACTTCAGTGATATCTTATTTATTGAGGATTTAAGGTAAATGAAAAGGTTCTGTGATGCTGTTTTTTGATATTACAAGTTATAAAAGGAATTATTTATATCAGGCCCTCACTCCTTTTAGGATGTAATTTGTAAGTTACAACATTTGGAGCTCAGGTCTTCTTTCATTATTTTACCTATTGTTTATGTTCCAGAGAACATAAAATTGCAGTTGGACGGATCATTATTCAAATAATACTGTGTGAAAATATTTAGATGATCATCCAAGCACTCATTACCACCTATTTAAACTTGTGCATTTTCTGTTCATTGAACTCCAACATATCTAAACTGAAGGTTACTACAGACTGTTGCTGACTAATTGTGTCAAGCAGAAGACATCCCTTCACCATGAATCATATTTCTACCAGTAAAACAACTTTTTAAATATAGCTCTTCATCTAATATTATACTGTCATTGTAATTTGGATCAGATTTTAATTGTTTTATTTAAGCTTGTCTTCTTCTTGCTTCCTTTTCAGACATGATTGTTGAGTGGGAGAATGGATTAAGGGCACATATTTGTACATGACTCATATGTCTCATCTTATATGTCTGGAATAGATTGTTATCATCATGAATGATTCAACTGAGCATTTCCAAACTTTGTTTTGAAAAGAGCTACATAAATCAATGTGAAATGTGTTGTGTTATCATATAACTGACAGGCAGAATGTATAACAACATATTCAAAACTAAAAACAGCACCTAATCACCCTGATCTCTTTCTGTTGTTTCAAAGTTCATCATGACTACTAATCATACATTTCGTCATAGTGTTTCAGAGCTGTGGAGGTCACCAGATAAAAACAGGTGGATGAGATGGATTCCTTCTTCCTTCTTTTGCTCTTACCCATATGGCGAGCTTTGCTTTGTTTCCATCTATTGCCAGGGTCTTCACTTTGAAGTCCACACCTTAGCAGTCATGAGAAACATAAAAAAGAATCCATTATAAACTCATGTTTAAGTGCACCTCTGGACACAATGTGCATTATTGTATATGTGCAACAAGGAGTGCTTCAGTGTGTGAAACCTATTGTCGCCGACTGCTCAGGATCGAAAGTGTCCTCCGTGAACCTCAGGAGGAGACTGCGAGGGGAAAAAATAAGGAGAACATGAGAATAAACAGGACATATGGGCTGTTGTGAGTTCCTTTTGTAACCGGTTTTCTGTCTGGGGGGGAATCGCACAGGTACAACAGAGCACTTTGAATGTTTACCGTCAATGTACAGTGTTGTATAATAGCTTAATGCTAACGTGAACACAACGCAAAGTTCAAGTCGGTGTTTGACATTACTCAATCATCAAATAATTCGACTGCCGGGGACCAGTAGTCGATATAAACTTGCGTTAGCCGCTAGCTGTAGCCGCAGATAGCGAGCAAGCGAGGAATAAACTTACATAAGAAAGAATGTCAACATTAACAACAAGCTAGCAGCTAACTGGTACGGACCTGGACTTTCCCACTCCGCTCTCCCCGATTATCAGCAGCTTCAGGGTCGTTAACACGTCTTCGTCCATATTTTCTTCACAACCGGTTTGACTTCCACTCCAAACGCTTTATAACAATCTATTTTTCACTTGTTTTCGAGATGCAGGCGGCTGTGGGCTCGGGTGACAGGCAGCCTGCTGCTAAACTGCCAGCGTAACTTCCGCCCCACCTGCGCGTCATGACGTCATGGAAGATTGCGTGGACATATAATTCGCGATAAACAATTACGTCACGTCATAATTTTTTAGGCTGATTTAAAGACTCCTTTTGTTGGTAAAGCAAATCTTATTGATTATGTTTTTTTTATTTATTTTTTTAATATGGCAGTATGAATAAGATCTCTAAACGTCCTTTCTGTATTTTTGATTTCATCGAAATACGTTGCTGTTTTAATCAGGAAACACAAAGTGTTTACATTCTAAGATCGCTGAAATCCTGACATTGCAAATTAAAACAACACATAAAAATAAATACCGTAAAATATTTTAATGAATTCTTAACCACATTAGTCAATATCAAAATCAGCTTAGTACCATCTGAAACATATTGCCAGAATTAAAGATATCCTATTATACACCTTTTCATCAATTTCACATGGGTGTCAATGGTCCAAAAACATGGTATTCAATGTTTATGGCCCCAAATCGAGTTTTTCATTGATTTTCACCCATTTTTATACTTGATCATATGAGCTGCATTCAGAATCTACAGTGTCTGTGTGAGCTTGACTGGCGCCACCCACACATGCCTACCTTGGGAAGAGGAGAAAGTATTTCCTCTCGTGGTGCACTTTAGTAATTTCACCCTGCAGAGCTGCATAAGTGTGGGAGGGTCAAAGGATTTTTTAATGAATTTTGCATAATATGACCTCTTTAAAAGATTTATGACTGAATAGGATGCATGCATTTCAGTAGACATTGTTCAGTACACAGAGTCAGAAGCAAAGGTGAAGCAGCTTTTAATTCCTATGCTTCTTACCTGTGAAACAAACTTTCTCAACATCTCAGGACTGCTGACACACTCGCTTCTTTGAATCAGGCCTTCAAACACCATTATTTGCCCAGGCTTTCATTAAACAATAGGTTTTACTTATTCTATTACCCTTGTTGTGATAAAGTTATTATTATGTTTATTCTTTTCTTAATGGTCTGTTAACTGTTTGAGTTTTAACTAATTTATTTTAGGTGCCTCTAAATGTTTTAACTACTAAGAGCTTTGATGGTGCAGTTCCAGTCATTCCAATGAGTGATGTCCTTTATGATTTTGTTTGTTCAGTTATTTGTTTGTAGATTGTTACAAATATTTTGAAAATGGACTGAAAGTTTGCCAACTTTTGCATGAGATTTAGAATTTTATTTCTATTATTTCTAACTGTTTGCACCATAAAGTTTATAGTGTACAATATAGTAACACATATAGTTATCGGCAACAATTAATTGTATCACAATATCTGCAAATAAAGTGACTGTCATTTACTTTTCCCAAATATGAGTGGAAAAAAAGTTAAATCTCAAATGCTGAATATCTACAAGACAGCGTCTAAATGATGCAGGGTAGTTTTTAAATCAAAAATGGAAGAAATAATCACTATTGTCCATCAATCTCACAAAAGAAATTATATTTATATTATAATTTTTTAGCTAAATGACATTAGAATCTTTACACTCTTGCTGCATTGTCAGCTGGTTTACCATTCAGGTCAGATTAAAAGGTTTGCATGGAAGTTCAACCAGAAAATTTCAGCCAACAGGATGCATTTGAATAAAGAGCCACATTATGGAACACAGCAACTCTTTGTTTTGTGTCTGGGCTGTTGTGCATCAATCCTCAAAGGCTCCTTTTTTAAAATTCTTATCTTATCTCACCCATGAAAGGGAATTACCTGAGGGCTGAGCAACAGGACACCAGAGTTTTACCATGAAGAGAGCCGGTGAACCATACTGCAGCTACTATTCCTTAAGAGGCTCATTGATTCTGCTTTTCCTCCAACCACATCTGTCACTGCTCATTTCAAAGAGGAGCGGGTCTGTGATTATGCAAATTTAAGCTCATGGTGTCATTGAAAAGAGTCCAAAGTAGAATAAATACGTCTTCCGGCAAATTTTCTCAGTTCTTTCTAACATAGTTTGAGTGTGGCAAGAAGAAGAGCAGCGTTTTTGGGGTTTGTTATTATTATTTATTTTTTGCTCTGGACTGCACAGCGGGACACCAGGTTTTCCAGCTATGGCCAAATTCCACACAGATTGCATCGAGAGACCTTTTCGAATCTGCTTCAAGACCATGGGTCATTTTATCGGCTCACATCCTTGGTGGTTTGTCATCGCTCCGCTTATCTTCTCAATAGGTCTGGGTAGTGGATTTTATTTCCTCAAAGTCAGAATGTCGAATGACATCGAAGAGCAGTTCACACCTTTAGGTGGACCAGCCAAGATGGAGAGGAAATACATTGAGGCAACGTTTCCAGGAAATGGCTCCATGTTTTCAAGCTTTAGGCTGAGTCGAGGTGGAAACTATGCTACTGTCATAGCTACAAACAGCAGGAATATCTTGACTGCTGATTCACTTCAGGAAATCCTAGATTTGGATTTCAAAATTAGAGACATGGCGATGCAATTTGGCAACCAGTCATTTAAATACATGGATGTCTGTGCTAAAGCGCTGGGATCCTGCATCTCAAATGACTTCCTCAATGTCATCAAATACAACGCCAGTGGAATTGACTCCATTGGTTTGACGTACCCATGGTTTCATTCTGATGTCAGAAGCTTCCCCTTGTATTTAAGTCTGGGAAGTGTGAAAAGGGATCCTGAGAGCTCGATTGTTAGAAGTGCTAAAGCTGTGCAGCTCTACTACTATTTAGAAGAAGACAAAACTAAAACAGACATTTGGCTGCAAGGCTTTATCGATCTGGTCTCAAATGAATCCCAGAATTTTTCTCAGGTAAGTAACATTAACCCCCATTAATGCTTTAAATGACCATGTTATTGTTTACTAAGAGGAATCTGGGTATATTTCTAGATGTCCTACGCCACCTCAATGTCAATGCAATGGGAATTTGAGAAAACTCCATCATCTGTTACCCGTTTATTCTCCATTACCTATGCCATCGCCATCGTTTTCTCAATTCTAACAAGTTGGAGGTCAGTAAGATATCTCTCTCACGCACACGCACGCACACACACACACACACACACACACACACACACACACACACACACACTTTCTAATGAGTTTTGAACTCTTTTTCTAATGTCTCTCTTTCTATTTTCTAGGTTGGACAATGTAAGGACGAAGGTGTGTGTGGCGTTCTGTGGAGTTTTTTCTACTGGACTTGCGGTCCTGAGTGGTTTTGGTGTGCTGTTGTTGCTGGGTCAACCATTTGTCATGACAGCTGCCTCCTGTCCTTTCTTGATATTAGGTAAGTGTTGTATATTTGGTTGTAGAAGCCCGTGAGTTGGAGAGTACTAAACAAAGCTTTGTTTTTTTTCTTTGTTTTTTTTTTTGTTTTTGGGGCTCCTACATAATCCAGACATTTCATTCTGATAAGAACTTACTTTACGTTACCATCTGGAGGGAAAAAAACAAACTTTGATGAAAATGGACTTACCAATGTCATAAATCAGTTTTTAAATACAGTCCACAGCACCAACTGAACCACTTTTATGTTTTCCTACCAACTATCTATAAACCTCACAAAAGGAACCAAGGATTGTTCTCTTTAGCATTTGCATTAACTGGCTAATCCAAATAATCTGTCCCTCCTTGATACTTCTGAAGGTATTGGACTTGATGACATGTTCATCATGATCTCCTGTTGGCAGAGGACTCGTGTTCTCGACGGCGTTCCTGACCGGCTGGCTGACACCTACAGGAATGCTGCTGTTTCCATCTCCATCACGACCCTGACCGACGCTCTGGCTCTCTTCGTGGGCTACAGCTCCCCCTTTGGCTCGGTGCAATCCTTCTGCCTCTACGCTGGTGTTTCTGTGTGCTTCTGCTATTTGTACAGTATCACTTTCCTGGGAGCGTGTATGGCTTTCAATGGACAGAGGGAAGCAGGGAATAAGCACTGGTTCACCCGCATGAAAATCCCAGAGGACCTCCCACCCAGTGGTTCCAAAGCTTTCAACATGTGCTGCGTAGGAGGTCGCTACAATCAAATCACTGAATTAGAGGAAACTGAGCCTGCAAGTTATATTTTTGAGCATTTCTACGGTCCATGTCTGACCCATAAACTTACGAAAGGTTGTGTGATGGTCATTTACATAGCCTATCTGGCTGTTAGTATCTATGGTGTGTTCATGTTAAAGGAAGGACTCGACATTAAAAATCTGGCTTTGGATGATTCGTACATCGTCACATATTACAACCATCAGAGGGAACACTTCTCTGAATACAGCTGCAATGTGATGGTGGCAGTGAAGCAATCCTTCTCCTACTGGGAAGGCGATGAACAGAGGCAGCTGCAATCATGCATTTCAAACTTTGAAAGTTTGAACTTTGTCAACAGCACATTGGCTTGGTTCACAAACTACAATAAATACGCGCAAGCATCAAATCTGAACATAAGCTCCCGGGAGTCTTTCCACACCCATCTTCCCAAATTTCTGCAACTTAGCCCCATGTTTAGAGAAGACATCAGCCTGACTGCAGAAGGTGACATCCAGGCATCTCGTTTTTTCATTCAAACGCTCAACAAAACAACTATGAAAGACCTGATGACTGGACTGAGGAAAACAGCGGAGGAGTGTCCAGTGGAGCTTCTGGTGTTCCACCCTGCGTTCATTTACTTTGACCAGTACACCTTCATCATGGGTAACACCCTTCAGACCGTCCTTGTTGCTGTGATTGTGATGCTCTCTGTGTCTCTTGTACTGATACCCAATCCTCTCTGCTCTGTATGGGTGACGTTTGCAATTTGTTCAGTCATGCTCGGTGTGACAGGGTTCATGCCACTTTGGGGTGTAACTCTAGACTCCATTTCCATGATCAACTTGGTCATGTGCATCGGTTTTTCTGTAGATTTCTCCGCGCACATTTCCTACGCTTTTGTTTCCAGCCCTAAATGTGATGTTAATGAGAAAGCAACAGACGCTTTGGCTCATTTGGGGTTTCCAATACTGCAGGGAGGACTGTCCACTATTCTTGGTGTGGTTGTGCTTTCCATATCTGGATCTTACATCTTCAGGACTTTCTTCAGGATTGTATTTCTTGTGATTGCTTTTGGGTTGCTCCATAGTTTGGTGTTCATTCCAGTTTTTCTAACAGTCCTGGGTGCTTGTAGGAAGTGGCATTAAACAAACTCATCTGAAATACTGTAAGCTTGATAATGAGTTATTTCTGTGGTTTATTTACATAAGTTTAACAATTGGCTCCTCCCATCAGGGTGGATCACTTGATTCCTCCAGCTTTTTTTCTCCCCCTGATCTTTCCCACTGGTAATTTGTTGACAAAACATTTAGAGATTAGTGCCACTTCTGTGTCTCATTTTATTCATTATGCTGGTTTAAATCAGTTTGTGACAACTTTTTTTTTCTTCCTATTTTGACAACCTTTGTTAAATGTAGATTTAACATAGATACATTAAACTTAGAAACAATTATTTTATTGTTATACTAACTCATTTTTCAGCCCGTTATTTCACGATGTCTTTGTTTTTGTTCACTAAATTCACATCATCAATGCATATTGTAGCACAATTGATTCAATCCACTACTATCTTTGGATGTATAAGTATATGTATCATTAAAAACATGAAACTGTCCAAAGTAAAGAATTCCAGATTCAACATTTGTCATAGTATCAAAAGTTTCATTCATATTTTGTGGATGGGATTTTTTTATGGCAAATATTTCCATAACCTAGTGACCCACACTCGCTGCATATTTGTCGTGATTGTTTTCCTTTATTCAGCAGCATACATTTTCATTTGCCATTGTCATCACACAGTGAGCCCATCGTAAAAGCCCTACTATACATTTACAGTGTTTTTACTATGATTCTATAATATACACAGTTAACATAACTAAAGGGGGAATGTTGGAGAATTGAAGCAAAAGAAAACACAATCAAAAGGAACATGCAGGTGATTATCTCTGAAGAAACAGAAATGGTTTCTCAAATTTGCTGAACGATTTACAAAAGAACAAAGGAAATTTCTGCCAACTGCATTTATTTTATGTATTATGTTGTCAAAAATGGCACCTGCCAATAAATCGAATTAATGTCATGTGTGTGTCTCATCTTCTGCTCATAAACCTCACTGAGCAAGTTGTGTTTACTAAACAGCAAGCTAAGCAGCCGTGATTCAGGTGAAAGAGTTGTAGAGGAAGAGACAAAAATGCCTTTTTGGTTTGTCTGAGTAGTTTAGGATTTTTATTGCATGCACTGACAGTGACGAAGGAAAAAAAAAAGGATATACAGTTGAGAAAGCTTTCAGAAGTTAGACCTCTGAACATTTCATTATTTTAAAATAAATTAGGCGAACAACTTTACAATTTTAAAACCCTAGTTTCCATCCCTCTGTCTATGTACACACAGCTGATGTTGATAGCAAAGCTTGATAGAGCTCAGCAGCATTGTTTTCTTTATATATACATACAGCATACATTAATGACATCGAGTACACGAGGACAATTTTGAAATTTGTACACAGATGCAAAGTGCTGAGAGATTGTGACAACTTTCCACTTCAAAAGATTTACACCTCAGATACATTCCACAAAAGGCCGCCTTTAAAAGGAGAGAACACGACATATGAAGAGAGGCAAAGCAGGAGCGGATGTATACATATGAACTTTCCTACCATTCTAGACAGAAACACCTGATGAAGTGTTTGACGAGTAACTGAGCTTGTACCCTGACACTGAGGATATAACCCAGAGTCCAGATTTCAACACAAACATTGGAAGATAAATGAAAAGTTGAGAATTTAAATTCTGGTTGCCATGACTTTGAAATTGTGCTTTGGCCAATTCACGTCAAAATGAATCTGAATGAACTCCCTTAACAGGAACATTCTGTTTATAATTCAACTGCTTGCAACAATCTAAAAAAAACATTCATGTAATATTTTTTCCTTACCACTGATAAAGCGACCTGAGTAACATCCCTCACATTTACACTCTTCATCACAAATAATGTGCAACAAACTGCTGCTCACATTTGAAGGCAGCAAACTTGCCTGTGGTTTTTCTGAAAACTGCAGAATTTATCTGGGGATAATAATGAGATTGCACAAAGACGACAGCATGAAGATGTGACATAGAGTATATAATCCAACATGAGCACGTGCCTGCAGACGGGAAACGCCCGTCTCCCAGTCCGTCCTTCCCCTGTGTAACCCCCCCCCCGAACCTGCTGGTTTCATCTGGTCTCCAGGGTTTTCCCCTCCAGGACCAGCTGGATCTCTTTGGCATCCAGAGTTTCATACTGGAGCAGAGCATCTGCCAGATTCTTGTGCTCCTTAGCGTGAGACTTCAGCAGGGCTTTGGCTCGGTCGTAAGACTCCTGAAGAAAGCAAGAGGAAGTGGTTTATAGGAGACACGCCTGCAAGGAGGTCGATCTCATGTCAGGATAAAACCCACAAACCTTCAGCAGTTGCCTGATTTCATGCTCCACTGCAGCTTGTGTCTCTGGACTTTGCGCTGTCATGTCGGTGTATGTCATCACTCCCAGCTTCAAAACAACAAATACGTCGTTCCATAAATGCAAAACGCTCAATGAGAAAGACGTTTGTTTTCAGTTTTTTCTTTTGAAGAAACCAAACCTTTTCACACATTCCAAATCTGGTCACCATCATCTTAGCGATCTTGGTAGCACTATCGAAGTCACTGGACGCTCCTAAAGAAGAAGCACCACCATGAATTCACACTTGTCCTACATATTTTAAATATCAAATATTAGCACAGTTCTATGGTTTAAGTCTGTCTCACCTGTTGTGATGTACTCATGGCCAAATATAATCTCCTCTGCCACTCGACCGCCCATGCTGACATCCATCTGGGCCAGCAGCTGGGAGCGCGTCTCACTCCATCGGTCATTCTCCGGAAGCATGGACACCTGGGAAACAGTTTAAAGAAAACCAACACAAAAAAAACACAATCACACTTCTGATGTTACAGTGCTATATGCCAAAAGAAAGATGGATATGTCCTTACATGACCCAGACTGGGGCCTCTGGGCATGATGGTTGCCTTGTTGATGGGCATGGCATCTTTGGTGTAGTAAGCTACGATTGCATGGCCGGACTCGTGGTATGCAGTGATCTGCTTGTTCTTCTTGTCGATCTCGGCACTCCTCCTCTCGGGGCCTTTTAAGAAGAAAACAGAGCTGTGGATTAATACAATAATCATTGCGACTTTTTTTTATTGCCCCGCCCCATCAGCTTGGAATACGTCTGTGTTTCAACTCCCAACAACACTTGACTCACCCATGAGGATTTTGTCTTTCGCAAACTCCAGCTCCTTCAAGGTGACCATGTCTTTGCCGTCGACTGCTGCCTTCAAGGCCGCCTGGTTGACCAGATTTTCCAGGTCGGCACCAGAGAAGCCCACCGTGCCACGGGCAATAATCTTGGCTTCGATAGCTGCAAATGTAATAGAAAACATCTGTGATGTGTGAACATGCTCAAGGGTTATATTTATTGTAAAAACATCTAAATGCTGTAAAATGATTTGATGAATTGAAATATCATGAAGCAATCATAGAATTTTAAATCAAATATATAAAAAACAACAAAACAATTAAATATTTTGGGATTGAGAGAAGATGACATACCTGGATCCACTTTGATTTTCTTTAAGTACCAGTTGAGAATCTCCGTGCGTCCTTTCACATCTGGTTTGGGAACAGTCACCTGCATGTCAAAGCGTCCTGGACGGATCAGGGCACTGAAAAAAGAAAGCCGATAGTTAAGTCTAAATATACAACACTGGAACAAAGCAGCCATTCTTTATACAGACTCTTAACAGCTGTCGCTGAAGGCCGTAAACCTTGACATTTCTACATGTGCTCTGCAGACGCTGAAATTTTCTTTGCATTAAAAAAAAAAAAAAAAAAAAAAAAAAAAAAAAAAAAGGGGAAAAAAAATTTTTTTA
>OMNM01025331.1:1638-16125 GCA_900302745.1 Parablennius parvicornis | reverse complement strand
AGTGCTGACGCTCCACTTTAGGGACTTATGGCCTCTTTTTAGGACAATGCAGCAGATGATCTCGGAACATGCTGAAGAGGCAAAAGAGTTTTATTGACTAAACAATGAAAGTTGCGTAATTTGCTAAGTGATTATACATCTGTGAAAAGCAAACTGCAAGCAAAAAGACAGACCTAAAAAAGGAACACAATGCTGCAGAAAATATTGAATGGTAGAAAGTCAATGACTGCTAAGAATTCGACACGTGACAATGACTTTATTTATGACTTTATTTGAAGACACTATTTGTAGACTTTGCAACAATTATCACTAAGCAAAACATGCTCCAATGTAACCACATCAGTTGTTCTTTATACTGTAACTGAGTAGATTATCAGGGTCGGAGCACCCTCACATCAGACCTGGCAAAAAATTTGATATTCTTGGCGAAACACACATGTGAATGGCAAAATGGCTCAGCAGCGCCACCTGCAATATTTTGAAAATGAAGGCCCCGCAACATGTTTTACCAAGAGCAGTTCACATATGTAACACCCCGACATGGACAAAAAAGTCAGAAAACCCAACAGCAAGTCAGCTATCTTTAAAAAAATATACCACCCTGTAGTGGTTTCAAATTGAACTTATAAGATCACTATTTATTTTCACTCAAGACCAGAGAATGGTTTTCTGTTGACCCCTTTTGTTAATCAATCCATAATGTCTTTCCAGTTTAGTCCACAGGGGACATGTTGGCAGTATTGAGAGCGATGACACCAAACATCCTGGTCCCTACAACGTCACAATATTGCTCCCATACCAACAGAGAGATATAATCTTTCCAGCCCAACACCAATGCTTTTTCCCAGTAGACCTGGCTGGAAAACCTTAATGGGAGATATGGCTGGACCACCTCAATAGCTTTTCCTCAATGTGGAGGAGCAATTGATTTACTTGATGAGTGCTGGATGGTTGAGCTTCTCATTGTCATTCAAGAGGAATGAGTTCTGCCATCATGTGAAGGATTTCTGTGTGTTGCGCTCACTTTGGTTTGTGTTTAAAAAAAAGGTACACTGTCTATTAAATACTTGGAACTCTAAAGGGTGAGTGGTATATGTTTGCCAATTTCTTTGAGATCTCCGACATAGAGTAAGAGATTGAGGTGCAGTAGTCTGGTGAAGCTGAATGCGCCTGGCACAGTCTTTTTCCATGTGCTGGACAGGAAATAGATTATTCCGGTCCTACATCGATCCGAGTGTTTCCTAGATCCCACTTATGTATCTTTGGTACCTGTTGCCGGCCGAGATGACGGACTTCTGCCTTGCTGCCCCCTCTCCTCCCCCTGCTCCACCAGCACGGGGTGAATCTTCATAACCTGAGGATGCTGTACTGGTTCCTCGATCCACTGAAAAACAGGCAAAGTCTCTTGCCAGGATTGGCCTGGCGAATGCCAGATCTCTGGCAAACAAAACTTTTACCCTGAGGGATTTTTTTCAGCTCCCGTGACCTGGATTTCCTCGGTGTGACGGAGAATTGGAACAGTGCAGGTGAGTGTAGTGTCTTGAACGAACTTGTACCGACTGGCTGCTCGTACTTCAGCTCCCCACGGACATCGGGCAAGTGCAACGTGACTGAAGTGCACCGCTTATGAAAACGACTTTAGATGTAAGCAGTGCACTGTATCATCTCTTTCTCCAGCTTTGAACTGACTTTAATTGAGATGGGCCTCCCCAACCTGGTGCTGACCCCCCAAAAAAACATGCAACGGGGGATCTTGCAGCAAGATCCTCGGCCCCCACCAGTGCGCCAATATCAAACAACGGCCCAAATACAATAAGAATTTTATGAATAAATTCTCTGGCTTTCTTGCTGGGATCATGCCCAGATACGATCATGTCCTTATTGTTGAAGATTTTAACATACGCGTTTGCTGTCCTGATAAGCCGCCGGTGAAGGACTTTTTAACTCATATTGACTATTTTAATGTGATTCAGTGTATGTCTGGCTCCACACATGAACCTGGCGATATATCAGACCTTTAGTACTTTGTTATGGTCAGCCTGTGATTAACTTGGAGATATGTGACAATATGCCATCTGATCATCTGTCTGTGTTATTTGATGATGGTTTGTTCTGTGCTGCAGTTAAAAACTGTGCTCCTTGTAATGGTGCAGTGGCCGTTACATTGGCTCTAAACATACGTTTCTGAACGGATGAAACATGCACAAATAATACAAGTTTAAGATGTTTATTAGTGATTGATTTTTTTTATTTTTTTTATTTTGTAGAAGGTGCAGAACTGTGTAAAGAAAATAGAGTAAGTAAGATTATTTTTCTAAAATGTCTGAATGGTTGAAATGTACCTAGCTGTTGTTCTGCCTCTGTAGGTGTTCTGGCCAAATGAGTCCCCAGGGGGCCTGAGCATCTAAAGAAGGTCGAGGGAGAGGTGTCTTGTGACTTTGACAAATTTTGTATAACTTCAAAAGACAAAATTCATTGCTAGATTAATAAAGATATATTTTTGTACCAGGATTGTTGTAATTTGTGATCAGTGTTTTATTGTTTGGAAAATTGGAAATGTTGTCAAGTTACCTACCTGTACTTACCTGTGCTGTGGTTGATGTGGTCCAAATGGTTCCATCTGCAAACTTTCCTCTGCTGCTTTCGACCAGCTCTACATCCCCTCTGATTTAAAAGGTATAGTGGAGCTCAGTTCTTGGTTTCGATCCTCTTTTAGATCCCCCTTGTAAACGAGATGTTGCATCTCAAGGGGCTTTCCTCTCAATAAATACAAATTCAAATCCATACAGGACTCTGTGGCTTCATTGACACCTAGGCAGCCTTATGGCCTGGTTCAATGAAAGAACCCGGGCTGCTACATGGGAATGCCACAGGACTGAGCGCAGGTGGAACAAGGACAAGCTGCATGTTTCATTGCAAATTTTAAAGGAGGGTCGGCATCAGTATCAGAACACTGTGAAAGATGATAAAAGGCAGCAATTGCCAAAAGTCATCGTAGAAACCCTCACGACTCACGCCAGGTTTTCAGAACCATTGCGTCTGTTTAATGTTTGTGTTAAGGACAAACGTTTATTTGTTTAGTTTCAACATTATACCCACCTTCACCTTTTCTTTTTTCTCTTTTCTCTCCTGCTTGATCTGGATCTGCTCACCTGAAATGGTGTCTGCTCTAAATGCTGATTGGTCAGATGTTGGCTGTCAATCATTATAGCCATGGGACCTTAGGTGAATGACAGGCTTCCTTTCTCGCCTCACTGGCTTGTCTTGGCGAATGCATTTGGGACTGCACGATGTGTAGAGCTCTCTGTTGCACAAATAATTGCAGGGCATTTGTTGATAAAATGAAACCGCCAGTGCCACACGAGGCCCTGCTTGTGCTGCATGTTCTTCGATTAGGGAAGTGGCGTACCTGAACATAACCTTTTTACTGTGGAAAAGAACATAATAGTGAAATTACTTACAGAAAGAGGCTAAGAGAATTGGTAATATGTGATCTGGAAAAAAAAAAAATCAATGATAGACTACACCGATCACATTAATGGTACACATGTTTGGGTGTACATCAAAGACAACTTCTCATGAGAATACCAAATAGAAAGCTTGGTTGTGGAATTCTTTGCATGGGTACGGGGTTGTTTGGAGTCATCGATTTAATCACACGAATCCATATGAATTCAAAGAGCACTTCAAGATCATTTTGGGAAGCATGCTGCAAACCTGAAACAAAGGCAAAGGTTTCAACATAACAGGACAATAATTCAAGGAACATGAACAAAAACAAAAAGAATACCTCAGAGGGAAGAAATAACACGTCATAAAATGGTCTAATCGAAACACCACACTGTATAATCGTACCTGTTTGACAGCATGAAGACACTCATTTAATTCCAGATTTTGTTTGCATATTTTGTATGTGTCAGTTTTTTAACCTGGCATTCAAGCTTCCTCCCAGGCAACTATATCAATGACTCTAAGGCCCTGGCCACACAGAGACGTACACACTGAAGTTATCTTGAGGCTGGCATTTCCAAAGAGCAAACCAACTAATTTTTTAAAACCAGCTCTCAATGTGGATAAATCTGTTTTCTTAGGATTTCATTCTATACAAATAAAGTAAAATCACTGTAATGCTGGCATCACAGCGCCACCTTTTCCTTATCCGACAACACATTGTTACCGTGTTGTGTTGGTGCTACAAAAGAAAACAAGCAAGATTAACCTCACATGCCACATGATCCTAGATCATTATCCATGCTTTGTTCTGACTTTCATTCATCTGTCACATTGCAGTGGTTTATAGGCCTGCATGTCTCAGTAAACCCCTGGAGGTATGCTGGCAGGAGGTTTGTCCTCCTGGTAGGTCACTCATGCCAGACACGTCAAAAGGTAGAAGCGTGACGGAGAGCCATCACATGGCCGTCCAGGTTGGGGTTTGGACGAAAGTTCTAGCAATCTTGTTCTGTAAAACACTCCTGTTACTGAAACGGCAACAGAGGAAATTAACACTAGGTGTGGTGGAATTCCTGAGACATGGAATCACATTTGTTACGAGTCCCAGGGTGAGCGACTGTAGAACAAATATATTGTCACTCTGTAATAGGTGGAATAATGAGGAGAAATGAGAATGAGTGCTGCACATTTAATTCCAAATGATTTCTTTCATTTAACACTCAAAACATATGTAAGCACTGTTACCATTCACATTTCAATTTGTTAAAGTTTCTTATTCCGTTTCCTCATTAACAACCATTTCTTTTTCCCCCTATGTGTAGCAAACAACATTGCTTATATTAAAAGCCATTTTTCTTGCAGCAGGAAACTGATAATACCTACAGTTTTTCACTCCAAGCATCAACAATGAATTGTACATGGTCCCTAAACTATGCTGAGTCTGCAATATTCACAGGCCACTCAGTTGTATGAATAAACTCATGTCATATGTTTAAGAAATTCAAATCTTACAGATACATAGACTATAAACAGAAAAAATGTCAATTCAAATCACACTATGCCCTTGTTGCTCATTTAACAGGCAACATTCGTACCAAAGAATAGAATACAACAGAATACAACAGAATACAACAGAATACAATAGAATACAGTAGAAGAATACAAGTCATTTATTGTCACTCTCTTACATTGTAAGAGCAGTGAAATTTTGTGACAGCACCTCAGTGGCAGCAATAAAAACACATACATACTATTAGAAAAATATGATACAGAGATAAGAAATATAACACCATATGTGGTGACGTCCTTGAGCATAAACACTGGTAGAACTAATTAACTATTTTTTCAACTCATGACAATAAACAAACTCCACTAAACACTCAAGGAAGGAAGCCAATGAAATATAGATAGAAGTAAATGCAAATGGGTACGACCATGACCCTGGCATCTGACTGTGGAAGAGGAACCTCAAAACACTCTAACACAGCTGGGAAACCATTCAGATATCACATAAGAGTGGCGATCCTTTGCTGATGTCCTACATGCCCGACAGCGTTCATGGGCAGGAGTGAGTGGATGTTCATCTGTCTACTTCATCATCTCTTCTCTTTTTTCTTTTTTTTTTTTTTTTTGGTGTATTTCTATAGAATAGGCTCCCACATGTTCAACCTTACTTAAAGGAAAAATAAGACATATGAATAGACATCGCTAACATCCCCCACAACATCCATCCAAACCCTGAAAACATCTTGCAATCGAGAGGATTTGCTTGTAACGGTATTCAACAAGCCAGCAATAGACATCAAAACGAGACGTGTGCAAATAATATACCTGATAATTGGATATTTGTGCTAAAAATGGCTACACTACTTCCCAAGGCCAAAGGCATGTATTTTTTGTTTTTTTCTTCACAAAATGAATATCTCACATAATAATGAACTACTCTTTTTACCCTTAGAAACAGTCCAATATAAAAATAGCCTTGATCTGTGCACAGTACAAAGCAGCTTGTTGGCTGTTTGGACAAATTCTTCAGCTGGGTTTCTGCATTGCTGCTCTTCCAAATGAACAGAAGTAAGAATAAATTGACTTGAGTGCACCAGATACAAAGACAGAAACTTTGTCATCAGATGGAAATCTAAGGAAAGACACAGTAGCACCCACTATGATTGACAGGTGATCCCTGGCTGCCGAGAGCAGTGCAGAAACACCACAGCAACGAGTGATTCACACCACAGATGGTGACAACAGAAGAAAAAAAAAGCAGCTCATGTACAGTATTACCATGGTAAGAACATAAAGACTCATCTATTTATGCATGCAAGCTCAATCTGATAAATTGAGCGACAGTGTTCATTTAATCAATGCAGGAAGAGCTGTTCTTTGGGTATTTTCAAAGCACACGTTTTACAATCTGATCCCAGCGATTTATGCTTCAACCTCTTAAAGTAAAATGGTGGCAAGCAGAAAAATAGAATCAGGACTTTTATTGTTTTTAAAAGGTACATTAATCCTTGCAAATCAATGAGAGAGGTACTAATTATCTCTCCTCAGGCCTGTCTGCCTTCTCCCTGAAGGGAGGTTGTGGAGGGCAGCAGCCAATGCAGCTCCTCCACTTCTGCTAGGCTCATGTTTCAGCCCGGTGTTTACCCTTGCACTTTCTGTGATGACAAATGAGAACAAATCGCAGGCCAAGAGTGCATTAGTAAGGTTATTGGGTTATGCACTGGTAAAATATAAGCCTGACAAAATGCTTCTTCTTTTTTCTTTTTTTTTTTTTTCCTAGAGAATCTCAGAGGTGTCATCCTCTAAAGTGGGAGACAGAGCTCCTGCTACCTAGAAACTTCTCCTTAGTGCTTCAGGCAAATGTCTGGTGATGTACGTTTGGGAAATGGTGGCACGGTATTCATTTTAATTAGAAGGATCTAGCAGTTGGCTGCCTAGATCTTTTTAGGGACTGCAAACTCAGAGTGACAAATGGGAATAATTGTGCATATTCTAAATGTGGCTGAGCTAATACTTATTTTTACAATGTAAAAGGAATCAAACCAGCGTGGGGATACTGTGTAGGAGATTTACCTGCAGAAGCATATGCAAATTACAGTGTCTACTTTCCGAGGTGAAAGTGGGACACAAGTGCAGTGTCATTGTTCAATTCAATGCAAAAGAAAAGTATTACCGAGCTGGTGGTTCAATTTATCATTTGCAGTGAACAACTCACATTTGTTCTGATAACTTCTATAACAATGTGCAGAAAGATGATGATGCTGTAAACTTGTAATTTGTGGAATTTTTACTCAAGCTGTGTCTAAAAACATTCAAATGAAGCCAACTACTGCCAGATCCATTCACTTCATTGACTCAAAATAAAAGATTTTGGCAGTTTCCCAGGTCTTTAGAGTCAAGAAACTGTCTCATTGTGGAGTTTCTATGAGAAGTTTCCCATCTTGTTTTTGGCAGGTCTCTGGCGCCTCTTCAAGGGGTTTCCTTAACTCCAGGTTGAGAACCATTGTTGCGCATTACTCAACAACTTTATGAAGAGGTGAAATAAGATGTTATGTTTGTTTAACATACGGCTCTTGGGTCAAAACGGATTATCCAGTTGTTCCAATGCAGCCTAGAGAATTGAGTTTCCTTCCTAAGTGTAAAAATAAAAACAAAAAATCAAGATATACATTTTTTTAAAAAGGTAACTACTGTTTCAGATTGATGAAGTAGGGGTTGCTCTATTTTTTAAATGGAACCAGACATAACAACACCCTTGTGACCAGGAGCTCATCTAACTGACAGATCAGTAACTGTCCTTGTTGCCACCAAGGTTGAATTAGAAACAAACACAGACTGTGAGTGTGAATTTGTGGGAACATGCCGAAGGCTGCAGAAATCATTTGCCTTGAGCGGCGTGAGGCTTTGGCTAAAAATCATCATGAAGAGAAACACTGCGGTGGAGCAGATTACAGATGTTTCAGCAGACTGAAGCAAATCTGTTGAATCATGAATGAAGCACAAAATTCATGTGATTTGCTGCACTTTTTCCTGCAAAATTATTCAAACAGAAAATCTATGCACCAAATAGAAGATGTTTCATTTGATCCTGTCACAAGAGGAATATTGACTATGGAATAGTCTAAAAAGTGTATTTTTACTCTCTTATTAGGATTTGTTGTATATGTAGGTATATGAGGAAAATATTGCATCACTTCATTGCTTCTCTGGCCCACCTAAGATTAATATTTTCTATATGTTGGCTCTGAACTGAAATGAGTGTGACAGCCCCGAAGCAAGCTATTGTTTTAAAGGGTGTTTTGACGTGCGAATAGATTCTGACGTTAAAATAATGAATCACTCAACTCAATTCATCTAATTTATGTCAAATGATGCCGTGGTCAGATGTTTTGGCAGCCAAATAGACCACAACTGCTCGATTAAGTCCAATCACTGACATCATGTTGGCAGTGTTTCCCTCGTTGCTGTTTCAAAATTACACACACACGCACGTGCACGTGCACACACACACACTCACACACTTCAGTTCTCATTTTTTTCCTCTCACTCGGGCCCAGCCCTGCTGCAGAATTACTGCTGTCTCCTTCATAAAACCTTCCTGGGACCCTGTCGGTGGATACCAGTCACTGAGTGGAACACAGGAGGGGATACAGGCACTTGAAGGAGAGTCAGATATATGGCCGAGAGAAGAGGTTGTGACAAGGCTCTTTGCAAATGGCAGACGAGTCTGACAGTTTCACATTGTGCTCATGCCTCCTATCTGCTGAGCGGCCTTGGTTAACAGTAGGGAAAGACAAGGGGGGAAAAGAAAGGAGGATACGTGTGGTGTGCTGAGTGAAAAATTAGAGACAGAAATTACTGTGACAGCGTTGAGACAGACAAATTTAGCAGCTCCAACACTCAGAGAGGTGCATAACCCATGAAGCAGCAAAGGAACTGAATGTGGGACACTAAGATGAAGAGTATTTTCAAGTTAATTTCAAAGTGTCTCATAGCAGCCTCCACCCACCCACACACACACACACACACACACACACACTCAGGAATAAAGGATGCACAGACTATGACCCAAACTCCCTCTTGCCTAATTGAGGTGATTGATGCTGTGCACTAACTTGGAACATCCCGAGTTTCATTAAAACAAAATGCAGAAATCAAGATACAGAAAAGAGGGTCTAAGTAAAAGTGGCAGCCTCAAAATTGGAGCAGATATAAGTGCTCACTTCTCGCCCAATTCTCAAAACAGATGATGTGATGCAACATGTTCATAGACCAACTTATTTTTAGTTGAATTAGGAAGAATAATGACAGAGTGAAGGTGTAGTGACATGTTTTGAGAGAAGCTAAAATCAGCTGTGAAAAGAATATCATGCTGAAGACATTTTTAAGTAACTCCAGGCACATCTGACATTAAGAGCAATAATTTCAAATTGTAACTACAATAAACAGCGTTTGTCTTTCAAATAGAAGCATTAAGAAATCTACAATATCTGAGAAAAATATGTGACTATTGGATTGTATGTGGACGTGGCATCTTTGAAAAATCAACTTTTCAAAAACAAACTAGAATTCAATTCAATTCAGTTTTATTTAATACAGCACTAAATACAACACAATCATTTCAAGGCTCTTTTACTGAGAAAAAAAACCCAATAATTTCACATGAACAAGCCGAGGCAATAGTGGAAAGGACAAACTCCCCTTTAACATAAAGAAACCTGCAGAACCGGGCTCAGAGATGGAGTCTTTTTGCTCATCCAGTCGGGGTTATATGATAGAGAGACAGATTGTGAGGAAGGATTCTCTTCAGTCCCACAACACAGATGTAAACTAAGTAAGGACTTGTGTGGATATCTGGCCTTACAAAATAGATACATTAAAGCATAAATTGAAACAACCAGGACTGTGCTGTTTTGAGGTAGTATTTATGGATTCATGAAACAAAGAAGCTCTGATTAAGTAAAAATCGGAAATATTAGGAGTTCTTAGATGTCAAAGAAAAAAGAAAAAACCCACCAAATGTCTCTGAAGAGCTGAACAAATCATTTACAAACGTTTCTCCGCATCTGAAGATTTAAAGCTTACGCCAGTCTGCCATAATGTTATAACCACCTGACTGATGTTGCTTACTTTCCCCAAGGGTCTGTCAGGGATCACTGGCAGAACACAGAGTTTCAAGTTCAAGAAGTTTATTTTTGAAGACAGGATTAATACAAGCCAAGCGAAGGTATTCGGAAAGGGTGATCCAAAAGTGAGAAGGTCACGAGGAGACTAAGAAAAGTTTACTTAGGCCCGTCCACACAAGCCAAAACTTCCTCTTCTTCAAACTTCTCCCAGGAGCTCTAAAAAAAAAAAAAAAAAAAGAATTCTGTCCAATCATTACTATGAACACGGCTTAACACAAGGTTTCAGAGCATGCAGTACATATGACAGGCCTTTAGGGGCACTGTGAATCACCAAATACACCAAAAACGCAGAAGAAGACACGGAGCACAAAGAAATGTAGAAGTAGACTCCTGCTCATAGACTTCTAAATACTTATGAGTTATAGAAGTCTATGGCCTAGGTCTAACTCTAAAAAACACAGTTTTCAGACTTCCAAAATATTGTCTCGTGTGGATGACCTGCCAAAAATAGTGCATGGACAGCCGCTTAAAATATTTGGAAGCAGACACATACAGGCCTTTTACCCCCTTAAGGGGCCATTAAAGATCACAGAGACTCTTCAGCCTTCGCCTGCTTTGAGGTCGTCAAAATGAGATTTGTTCAGTAATATTGCAGAATAAGATAGCAACCCTGAGAAATTGTTAAACGTACCAGTCTAACGCCTTTCAGGATGGTAATTGATTCGGCACAGTTACATAAGCCTGATGAAAACACTAAAAGAAAGAGGAGCCAGCTGCAAATTCAATTCTCATTTGCAAATATTCAAATAGTAAAACAAGCTGGTACATGTTGCATATTCGACTTGTCTCTTCACTAGCCAGTAGCACCGAATCTCCATCTCTGCCTGTTGAGTAACTAGCACTAGCAGAGAATAACTAAAAACATCAAGAATGATACGGTGACACGCAAAAATGAGGGAAACGACCTGAGCGGATGGATTATTTGTCAAATCCAGTTGAGTCATCATCCACATTTTGGAATGAAGATCAGGGAAAACCTGCATATGTGTATGCAATGCATGAACTTCTCAACTTCAAAACACAGCCTTTAAATATCAGTCTAGATATGCATTATATGCTGCACCCAAAATTATATGCTTAATTAAGAATTAAAGCCCCTACATGCTTGCATAAGAACAACAAGAAAAGTTCCACTGTGATGTCAGCCTGCAGTCGAAAAAAATTGTCGTTCGAAAGGAGAGTTCATAATACGAGAAGAAGCTGTCAAACTTGCAGGCCACGCCCCCTCACAGCAGCCACACGCCTGTGAAGCGGCACCATCAAGAAGGAATTCGCAAGAAGACACATTTCTGAGAGAGAGATGAGAAACCTTTTTTTTTAAAATACGAAATAGTCCATCCATGGCCACAACATGAAAGCCAATGTTATATTTTACGGTGAGGGTTCAGTAGCTCACTGTGGTTTTTATTATGTTAAGACCAGAGGTACTTTTGAGAGCACTTAAATTGTGTGATTTTCAAATCAGGTAAATGTAACTTACACGAGGTAGCAGTTACATTATTCACTTTTTCGCTCATGAATTAACTTCACCATTAGGGCAGAATCGAGTTTGCACGGAACATTGCTTCACCTCATGTAGGTGAGCTGTTACACAGACTGGCAGTCACAGAAATATAAAGGCAATTTTAAAAATCACAACTATAGAGAAAAATACAAAAGAGTCAAAACCTCCAATAAAATGCAGGGGGAAAAAAATTTAATAGTTCCCACTTCAGGAAGCTTCAGTGGTATTGGAGGGAGGGAATAAAACAGGTCAAAGGCTCAACTTTAAAATGTTGTTACTCATCTATAAAGCTCTAAAAGGTCTCAGGCCTAAATACGTCTTTGATTTATCAGGATGGTATGAAGCTCCCACACCCGTCAGATCATCTTAAACAAGCTGGAGCAGCTTTAGATGACTCTTTTTTCCCACCTGTGAAACAAACGTACAGAATATCCGATCTCAGCTGAAACTGTGAGCTGGCTCAAGTCAGGCTGTAAAGTGCTCTTTCCTGCTGCCTTAGAGAACGTACGTGAGTAACCTGTTCGATCATCATTTTCAGTTTTTATATGTGTTTGCTCTTGGTTTTTCTGTAATGTTTTGATCAATTCATTGTTTTGATCTTAGCTTTTTGCTCTGATTTCCAAAGGAATCTTATTGTTCTTTCAATTATTGAAATGTTTTTTTTTTCCAAGGTTTTCAGGGAACTTTGAATTGATTTGTGTCTAAAAAAGCAATTTCATCAAACATGGCTTGTAACAGTGAATTGTGAAAGTGCAATAAAGTTCCCAGAGAGTACAAGGAATTGCAGTTAGGGTTATGACAATATACTGGCACTGATTGTTCATTGTGGTGTTGATAAAGCAACATACCTGAGACATGTTTACATTTTGGATAAAATTTGTGTAAAAATGACAATTCTACAATTCTACGTCTTTGACATTCTTCATGTCTGTGAGACTCAATCCTCAGTCAATTCTGTTAGTAAATCAGCTGCCACCCAAGTGTCTGCACAATATCACATTTGAGCCCATTTTTACACCTTTAGTATGTCAGCAGGCTGAATGTACCCAGAGACCATTATGTCCCTCACTTTCTCGCTCTCTGTTTCATCTCCTTCCTCTTGTGCGCTCGCTACTTTATGTCACGACTCCCAGGTTACTACAGCAAAAGCAAAAAGGTGACTTGGTCTATGTGAGAGTTTTTTCGGGTTCTCGAAAGTGGACCAATAGTTAGGAAACCCAACAGGTTGTTGATTGTTCCAAGAAAATTATTCACCTTCTTCAACTTCCCCCTCAGGATTTATCCAGACCACAGAGAATGAGCTGCATGAACTGAAGAGTTAGTTTTACCTTGATGTCTTGGCCCTGTTCACACGCCAATGTTTTCAAGTCAGAACTGTGCATTTTTGTTGTGTTATGTTTGCCTCCAGTGTCATGACTCCCAGTCCATGTTGTCCTGGGACTTGGTAGTTTTATTGTGGAGAGTCATCGTAATAACTGTCCTATACAAATACTCATGTGCTGGTCATTATTAATATTTATAGAATATTGTAGAGTGTGTATGTGTGTGCATGTGCGTGTGTGTGTGTGTGTATGTGTGATAAATAAAAGAAAGCAGATGCCTCTTTACTGGATTTGGGAGATTTTGCAGGTTGCAATTTAGTGTAGGTGTCCAAAGAAGAAGAAGAAAAATAAAAAATCAATTTCAATAGCTTCAGGCAAGTATATAACTTCTGCAGACGCATCCTTAACAGTCCAGACAAGTAGTTTGCAATAGGAAGTTAAATTAGACTCAAAAAGATTTTTGAAGTCAAGAGACACACACACACACACACACACACACACACACACACACACACACACACACACACACACATATACACATTTTAAATGGTCTGTAGAGAGCCCGGGCGTGCATTTTGAATTCTGACGGACTCCGTGGAAGAACACTGATTACACCAGAAACAAGCTGAAAATGAGTCGACAATCAGCATCGTTGCTTTTGTGTAGAAGTTGCTTGGTTGTCTTTAATTCTCCCTAAAGAACAGTGTGCTATTTTGTTGTTTTTTTGAGCTTTCAATCAATGATTGGATTATTATTGCTGCTTTGCGAAATGTCAGATAGACGCTATCCATTTCGTCTCAAATGAAATCAACATTTTAAGCATTGCAGTGAAGTTTGGGGTTTTTTTTTTTCCATCCGTAAACTTTGTCAAAGTTATACATGAAAATTCATTATGAAGAACTTTGCTTGTACTTCAAACCTCGCCATGAATTCAAGGTTAATCAGTGAATATACAGGACCTGTTACTGTGATGATGTAGAGACATAAGATGGATGTCTACTATCATATCCACTAAGAGGATGTATGATAAAGAGATGGTCCATGTTTGTTACTTCTAAAGTTTGTGAGTGTTTATTACCAGTGAGAAGTACCTCACATTTCTACCTTGGTAAAATACCAACTCACTAAAATTTCCCTGTGATCAACTCAAATTAAAGACGGATCTTCCTTCTCTGAAGTCGCTACATCTGAACTCAGAATCTTTTTTATCTGGCTCTTTGGAGCAAGGTGGCCTTCTATTACTCCTCGTACCGGAGAAAAGTCACCATCTGCTTTTCCGCAAGATCACAAAGTGAGACATTATTTGAGGCACTTGTTGCCTGGCTATAAATCACAGTACACAAGAAGAGTGACGGTGAACTTCATCACCCAAAACGGTGGGACTTACTTCAGTGCATGTTTTCCTAATCGTGTTTATCTCATCCTTTATCATTAAGCACTCTAGACCAGCTGCTTTGGTAATTACCCGTGTGCAGTGTGCAATCTTTTTTTTTTTTTTTTTTTTTTTTTTTTGAGAACA
>OMNM01025323.1:1866-27089 GCA_900302745.1 Parablennius parvicornis | reverse complement strand
CTTACATTTGAATTGCATGTCGCACGGTGGTGCTTTACTGCATCTGTGTGAAGCTTGAGGAAGATGAAAAGAATCAGTAAAGCCTTAATATTCTGGTAGTTGGGATTTATGGCCTGTTGTTAAGACGAAACTGTATTTCAGTTAAATTATGTATATGAATGGGTGAAAATGTAAGTTTGTAGCTCACAATTTGCTATTGTTTTATTTTAGGATTATAGGTTTTGGGTTGAAAATATTCCCCAAACTTTCTGTTGAAATATGTGCTTTTGTCAAACTAAAACGCTGGTATTCAACTTATATCCTTGGTTACGAAAATACCATCATTTTTTTGCATTTGAGGAGCTGCAACCAAACAAGTATTCATAATGGAGTAATTCTAAAACCACCCGATTTATCCAACTCATTCTTCCTCTGAAGGGCGTATTGATTGTTTCAAGATTCCGTTTGGCATTTTAACAAGTACATTTATTTTTTCTTCTTTCAAAGAGGGTGATTCAGCTTAATGTAA
The DNA here is from genome assembly GCA_900302745.1 of Parablennius parvicornis. Lineage (NCBI taxonomy): Eukaryota > Metazoa > Chordata > Actinopteri > Blenniiformes > Blenniidae > Parablennius > Parablennius parvicornis. Next base: position 26,581 of record OMNM01025323.1, on the reverse strand, counting down.
TCAAAGTAATTGTTTCTTTAAAAAAAACAACAACTATTTAGCTAATTTGAAAGTTCAAGTGCTCATTGGAATCTGACAGAAATGACACTGAAGCATAGAGTTTTGGAAATATATGTTTTCAACCCACAGACGTAGAAGGACGGTGGGTGGCTGCTCTGTGCTGGAGTGTATTATTATTATTATTATTATTATTTGCCAATAGTCAAACATGTGGCATCTATTGGTTTATTGACGTTTCCATGGCAGCAGCACATTGAAGTCCGTCCTGGAAAAAGCATCTTACTTATTCTGCTCTCCAAGAATATCTCGGCCCACCTGTGGAGTTCCACAACACACACTCTCTATTGACACTCGATTGTTATTCACACATCTCTTCAGTGTAATCGAGAGCCAGATGGAAATTTACCAAATATACAAACTCTGTTTGCTTTTGAAGCCAGAATAAAGGATGGAGAGAAGGAAAACATGCACATTCCATCACAACCTTTACTGACAACTGCTACATTTTCACTTTAATATTCCAACATTAAATCGTACCTGATGGAAACTGGATAAAAGTAAGAAGCAGAAAAATCAAGGAAAACTAAATCAGACCGATAAGGAAACGCGTGTGTATCACAAGCTGGACGCTTCATAGCAACTTGCATGTTTATCTAATATAATGTCTGATGTTCTTCATCAAATCTCCAAAAATATGTAAGCCTGCTTCAAGTTCCCAACGCAAGTCAAACACGAACCAAATTATTTATCGAATGCCAAAATCCATGTTGCATCTTTTCAGGGTTCTATTTGTCACATTTTGGAGGCTCACACTTTGCCACTTTGTGCCTAAACTCGACTCCACATGAGATTATAAGATAATTACTGTAAAACATCTTAAAACATCGTCGTGATATCTACCAAAAAAAAAAGATTCAAAGGGTTTCTTAGAATTTGTCATTAAAAGTTTTGAGTTATGACATGCTAAAGATAATTTAGAGTGTCTGACAATCTGCTGTGTCTCCCAATAAATGTTTTCGGTGTCAGATTCTTTACAGATGTATATTCACAAGGTTAAAATCAAACCAGCCGTGTTGGCCGTTATGTGAAAGTGACCAAAGGTTGTATTGTTAAATCCTCAGTGAAAAGGCTTCTGATTTAGTCTCTCACCAGAATCATGGTTGTTTTATCTGCAGTCCAAATGTAAAGTATAGCCAGATTGAGGAAAAAGAAGTATATTATTAAGTTAAGTATTTGAGTATTTCATCACATAATTGGGACAATTAGTGTTATTTATTGCTTTCCTGGGCCACCACAATGATTTAAGAATAAAAAAATTGCTATAAATCGCGGCTTTTTTCAAGCGCTCTGATTGACATTGCGGCTTATGCTTGTACTTTTTTTTTTTTTTTTGGGAGTGATGCTTATATTCAGGTGCGCTCTATAGTGCAGGAATTTCGGTACTTTTTCTGGCCATGTTTTCACTTAAACTGAGACATACTTGAATGATTCATGATGTCTGTTGGGAAAAAAAAAGATGTGAGCTGTTTTTGTAAAACGGTATAAATAAGCTGCTTCTTGTAGATGACGAAACCAAGTTAACAAAACCACCAGAGCAGATTAATCTTGTTGCACAGTTCTCTTTGCAGAGTTTGTTTTCCTCTTCCAGCTTATCTCCAACATCTAGACAGAGGGATACTTTATTGAGGCTGGGGAAAAGCCAGATGGACATGAAACAGAGCAGAGAGTGAAGACTGACAATTTTACTGTTGAAACATTTTCCCTTTAGGATGAACACAACTGCTAACTTTGTGTGATGTTAATACAAGACTGATTTTGTGATGAGGTACACTTCACTTATCTGGCACTTTTGTCAGTACTTCATTTTGATAGCTGATCAGCCAATCAGATGACATCTACGTGATGTATTGGAGCATGTAAACATGATTTACTGGCATTCAAACTGAACACAACAATGTTGATGAAAGGTGACGAAGGTGCCGTGGTTGTTGCTGCCAGACGCGCAGGTTCAGAAACTGCTGACGTACTGGGATTTTCAGGGAAAAGCGTAGGTATATCACTCCATAGGGGGCAAAGCACTTCCCCCTTCAGCTGAAGCATTCAGATATTAACCTGCACCAGTGGTGCCAGCTCGCCAGACTCAGGCTAGTTTGACATTTTAAGCTCTTATTCTGCCCGGTCTGAGACGATAACGCAGCTTACCATGGCAGTGACCCTGCAGTGACTCCACATCATTCAGTTAAAGTTTTCACTGCTTCAGGGAGTTGGTGCGATATGCTGATCCTGAACACACGGTGCTTAATGCAAGCCTTCAGAGAAATGCACAGTGCAAAGTGCCTCATACTTGTATGTTTGTTTGAGCTTGTGTTTGAAGGGATCCTTTGGCTCTTTACGCAATGTATTCAAGGGACATCGTTTAAGTTGCTTGCCTCTGCATTGGGCCATTTTTCAGTTTTGAAGCGATCAAAACAGTAGAGCTGAACAATACTTTGAATAGTCGCTTGTCACAACAAACACCATCTCTGACCTTGACGACACTTTGGACCTTGAAGCTACAGAAAACGGGTTGTAGTTTGCGCAGGATCGTCAAATTTGACAATACAGAATTCGGAAAACATCGACTGGTCTGAGACTCAATTTCTGTGGCCACATTTACACGGTTAGAATTTCAAATCCGTGACTTCAGGCCCAGATGCTATGGTGTCAATTAGTGTAAATTAAAATACCTTCCGGAATGTCTCCAGCACCTTTTTGAAAAGACATTAGAGAATTCTGAAAGCAAAACTAAGTCCAGCCTGCTACTAGCAGGGCGTGGAGGGTATATTCTTGTCATAATTTCTGTGCATCCATTCTGATCGTTCTAACCACACCTTTCACAATTCACACCTTATTAATAATGGAAAAATGCCACTAGCATTGGCAACAACAAATTAGCAAATGCAACTGGGTAAACCATCCTCCTTTTGCCGATATGAGCTGTACCGATGGTAATAATTAAAAAACTGGAGCGACTTTGAGTGGGTTTTTCTTTGTTGTTGCAGCATTAATCAAGCGGATCAACAGCTTCCCCAAACATGTGCGAGTGTCTCTTTCATTAATTCTGCCGCCTCTCATTAGTTTTTGTTTTGCTCCGCATGATTGAAATATTAGCTAGCTCGTGTGATTTGAGGATAAAGCGGCGAGGCTCAGAGCCGCAAGCCGCCTGCGATGCTCAGGCCTCGGCTGCTGTGCGCCGAAAGCTCCTGGACTTGAAGGAAGAAGCTGTGGAGAAGGTGCGGCTGCAAAGGAAATGAGGCTGCATTCCTGCAGTGATTTATGAAGTGTCTTTCATTCTCTTTGTACTGCTGGCTCCTTCACAGCTGCTCCAGACGGTTCAGTCCGACTGATGTCGGCGTGCATGCAGACGGTAAGCAACAAGCTGCCGTGTGAATGGAGTTGTAGTGCGGCTACATGAACGTTCCGCGTCTAAAGACTCCTGTGAGTTTCAACCCCCCCCCCCAACAGACACACACACCTTAAAGAAAAATAAATTCCAACAATGAAGATCTTATGTAGACCACTAAACGTGAAACTGATCCCAAATGCTGGCAAACTTAAGAGCATGACTCATGTCTTCAGCCTCGGTCCAATACGACTAGACAAGACCTGTTTTCTAAATATTCTGAGAGACTCCAGCAGTGGTGTGTGAGAACATGCCAACCATGCAGGGCCCAAGTCGTGCCCGGAGAGCTTCATCCTTTCGGGATGTTTAATTCTAATGAATATGTTGCTCTTATAGGTGTCTTAACAGGCTGTTTAATCCGAAGTGATTAATCTGTTTCCTCATTCTCCTTTTGGAATTATGAAGTCAAAACCAATAAAAGTGATTGAGCGTCATTCTTCCCTTGATGTGCTGATGGAGGTGGCGCTGATTATGTTGAAGATGAACGTTTTCTAAAATTTCACTCAAAGCAGCAGAGCTTTTCTGAAGCGACCCTTTAATGTACTTATGTTGTCACTTGCGAATGTGTTTGTGTATTGTCAATATTGTGTTGTAAGACAAACTTTTTATCTTATGTAACTTTTGTTATTCATTTCTTTATGTAATGATGCTTTGCACATTTTGATTAAAACTGATTGGCTGCTGTGAGGATGCCTTTAGATGCACACATTGAACATATTGTAAAATTAGTTCAGAACTCTTTTTTTAAACGGGGCAGTGATTTTGTTCAGTTGAAACGGTTGCATAACGCAGTGACTCTCATATTTTGATTAGACTTACGCAGACCGCGCCAGGGCCAGGAAACACGGCAGTTGCATTCCTTCATGTAGACTCATTTTATTTGGCAGATCCAGACACAGCTGACGCAGATTAGAGCTGCAGGCATCTATAACTTTTGCGCCTGCTGCCCTCAGAGAGACATTCTGAGATTTTCCTAGAAAGCACTGGGCCTTCTCCCTGGTACGAGTTTAAAAAGTGCTCTCTGTTTCTGAAATCTGGATTTGACCAACATTCTGCTTACAGAAGTAACAAAACCGATATTTGTTTTTACATCAAAAAGATGATTTACTCACAATCCTGCTAGTTCCTTATCTAAATATGTCCTCTTGATTCAGACTAAATCTGGTGAATTGTAAATTTTCTTTTGCATCTCTAAACCTTGAAACTTGTTTTTTATGTTGCGTTTTAAAAAAAAAAAAACATCTGAATATCGATAGAAAAAAAAAAGTAATAATTTGCAGGGCGCCAAATTCAGTCTTTTGAAGTCACTCTTGAATATAAAAACTCGAACAAAATAAAGTGACGAGTATAAAAGCAAGTGTTCACCCAGAGTTAAAGGGGGGGACGCTGCTGCCTCATGGCACTCGTCCCGACCACGTGGCCTTGGAAGCAGCACTCGCAGTTCAGGTTTAGTTTTCTGTGAGCAGCGTTTACTGTTGTTGTGCTACAAGGAAGTCTTTAGCCTTCAGTTTGTTTTTGTAAATCATTATACATCTGTATTGCTGTCACATTGATGAGTTGATGCGTCGTTTCACGGTCGGCCACTTCTGATGATCAGTTCATGAAAATGCTTTTTTTTTTTTCTGACTCGAAAGCATCATGCAAGTGTTGCTTTGCTGCTCTTCTCAGCGACAGGTAAAGGACCGTCTGACCGTCTGTACACGGTCACCACATCGTCTGAAATTGCAGAAATATTTTCCATTGCAGTCGGTGTATAGAACAACTTTGGTGCTACTCTGCTCTGGATCTTCTGTTTGTTTGACCAATATCTTTTTGTGTCTCACAGTTATCAAATGTCAAACAGCTGGAAAGCCTGTCTGCACATCTGCTTATTTCCCAGAACTTGGTGTAGAGATCCACTCCTATTTGCATCAACTACCCTTTTTTCCTCCTCCCTACTGCTGAGGGAGTCTTAGCACTTCTAATTTAGGCTTTTTTGGGGTTGGTTTTTGTCAGACAGGATTTCAGTTCTTAACATTAAAGCACCTTTTGTGTGTTTAGTTTGTTATTAGGCAAATTCTGCCCTGAGGAGCAGGAGCTAGCTTATAGTTATTGGAAAATGTGAATGTTGTTGATATAAGGTTTTGAGAGTTTACCCAGTTGAACATGTGGATTCAATTAGAGGAATCATAAAAAGTGAAACTGGGCTAAGAAGACATATTAGTGCAGACCTAGTAAGTCATGATTAGAAAAGGCTCGATGTGATCACCTGGTCTTTAGTAACATAAAGATGCCCATTACAAAGATAAAGAAGGCACTTTATTCTCTTCACTGTATTTGCACTACAATTCGTTTCTTGGTATACCTGTACTCAAAAAAGCAGCCACTTAAATAATAATTGAAAAAAAAAAAAAAAACGTATCTGGAATTGCTGGAATTCTGTTTTCAGCACCCACATTATCTATAGCTCAAATCAGAAGCGTCCACTCCAGCCTGCAGGGCGACCTTGTGCAGGGCAAAATGACCAAGACGACATTTGCTGCAATTTTTCAGCGAAGGTCTGTGCTGTTTGTAGATTGTTCAGCAGTGAAGCCAACTACCTTGGTATTGAAGAAGTACCAGCATGGCGAGTTTGTGAAAATGTGCATTAGACATTAGTGTGTCAAGGGAAACAAACAAAGCTATGATAGATACGATTTCAGATTTTACTTAATGTTTTTGTGAGAAATTTCAGGCTAGTCATCAGTTCACAAAGAAAACCCGCAAAAAGAGAGTTCTTTTTTTTTTTATTTTAACTTGCCAGCATTTATGTCTGTTTTGTTGCTGCTCCGTTTCCATTAGGATCAAACCTCTCAGTCCATTACAATTTGGAAAATGAGAACAACCACTGAGTGTGGTGACCTCAACCATCAGGTGTGGAAATCTTAAGCTATAACTCGCATTGCATGCAACTTTGATAAAGTATACAGGTTTATGTTCTGTGTTACTTGGTCAAAGTGACAAGCGAGTGTGTCTGTAGCGATTGATAACAGCTTCCAGAGTGGAGGACCAGCTGCAGCACTAATCCCACCAGATATTGAATGTTGTTAAACCAGGACAGAACATGTTAACAAGGCTTCGTGCAACTGCTGTGAACGGTATCGGGAAAAGATATTCATCAGTGTTGATAGATTGTTGGGTGGTGAATTGCTCCTGTCAGTGGCATGTTATGGAAGGCGAAAGTGGCTGCTGTATATCTGCTCTCAGTAGGAGGTGTTTAAGCTGCTTTTTTTTTTTTTAAGTCATCTATCTCATCAGGGTGTGACAGAACAGATTTAATTAATCCACCCAACTACACAGTTTAAGTATTGACTCACATTTTACTCTCACCATGAAAGACTTGTAGCCTGTTTTTCCTTCCGTTTTTCACAGCTATATAAAGTGGTGTACTGAGCTCTCACACATTCTGTGTGAATACAGATGTTGGAAAAGAGCCACCGCTGCTTTGTTGACATACTCTGATGTCCATTTCAGTTCTGTAGAGATGTTTTATTTATTTTTATTTATTTTTACATGGAGCTCTAAGATTTTGATAAAAGTAAAACATTTAAGCAGTTTCTCTTGGAATATGTCCAAGTATGGATGTGGAGCAGAGGGAGAATCACCTGTATGACTGAAACGTGGTCATACTTTCTCACACCCCCAAAAAAAAGAGAATCAAAACGTATGACGCTGAAGTTGAATGAATACAGCTTTGTTCCAGCGCGGCTGGCAGCATGTTTTGACCCCCGTTTGCTTCCCATCAGCTGAGACAGGAAGCACTGACACATCTGTGACTGAGTCACCGCTACATGCTGATGCAGGTGTCGCGTGCTGTGCCAAGTTGTCGGATTGTTCCGTTTTATGGCGAGCTCTTTGAAGATTGGCCTCTGCTGTCTGTAGTTAGGAGGGATTCCTTCACACTCCTCTGTCCCCCCCTTCTGCTCGCTCTCCTTTCGGACTCCAGACGGCCTCTCACCTAAACTCTTTGATCACAAGTGTCGATTGCTGTGCTGACATTTTTTTTCCTTTTTTCTTGTCCGTAGGAAGAATCAAACCTCCGAGTAGGACTTGAGGTGTGGAAGACCAACTGTGGCCTGAACAGAGAAAGAAAGCGAGGACTGTAAGTATACGCCACAGCTGTTAGACTGTTCTTCTGTTCAACTTGTTGTCGCTGCGTTCACACGTTGGGTTTGTGAGAATCGTGGATGCTTTGAATGGACGGAGCTGTATGTATTGTTTGTAACAGACAAAAGAGCCCTTTAAGTCACTCTTCATTGTATTATGTTATATAAAAGAAAGGACGGGCAATTCTGATCACTGAGATCATTTCATCGTCAAATCAATGTTTCTACATGTGGATGTATGCATTTGACTTTTTTGGGTTTGAAATAAGTCACGCAATATAATTATTAAACAGTGATCGCACAATAATATGCAAGTCGAACATAGAAAGACTTGCAATCGTGGCGTTGAACTGGGGAAAAGTGGTCTCATTTTGTGTGAAACAAATAATTCATAAGCTTTTGGAAATGACTCCACAGTGGTAAGAATGGGACCTGTCCGATAGAAACCTTGTTTTTCATGATAAACAGGCAGGTGGTAGCAGTTGGGTTAAAGTAAAGTTGTCAGTTCCTTTTGTCTGTTGTGGCAGTTAATTGTTTTCTTCGGAGTGTGGTTTATGTAGTGCCCCTTTTTGCTTATGGCTCCGTTTCACAAACAAACACACAACCATAACAGGAAGGTTGTGAGAAGCACGTTGACGAGCGGTCTTCTCGTAGACCGTCGTCGACATGACACTTCTGCAGCCTCACACATGGATACACTCGCGATAAACTAAATGATAAACGGGTTCAAGTTTCTGCCACGTTTCCTTTTGTTGTTTGGGATTGCCGACAGGTCATAGGATGTAAGCCTGAGCTCAGTTGTCTCCTAGCAACACATTTTCCCTGTAAGTGTCTGCCATCAAGTGAGCTCTTTCTCTCTGCACAGCAGCGTCAGCCACCAGAAATAAGTCCTCTCTCTATAGTATCTATATCTTTGCCTTAAATTGTATGTAGAGTTAAAAATTTATTTTGAAGTTGCACTAAATATTTTTACTGTGTACTGTAAAAAAAAAAAAAAAAAACCTAATTAACAAATATTCAGATCTTTTCAGGCTTCCTTTGTGCTTAAGGAAATGACACATAACTATTACTGCGAGTGGCTCTGAGCATCAATAAACTGTATTTGAGGTTTTCAGGTAAACTAAAATAGAGGAAAAATATCTAATGCTAAGTGGTTGGTGGTTCCATCCCCCTTATTGCGCTGCCCATATGTCAGTGTGTCCTTGAGCAAGACAGTGCACGCCAAATGGTTCTCCAATGGGGATTGCACACCTTGACTGAAATCCATTAGCATTGGTGGGGGAGCTTGTGTGTGACTGATGATGTGAAGTGCTCTCAGACCGCTGAAGCAGTGAAAATGAACCATATAAGAGAAGCCCATTTGCCTCGCCTCTGTTGTCTCTTCTATCCCTACACTCTTCTTTTAGTTCAGTTTTTAATGTGGAAACTCAATGCTTGTAAAGCCACAACACTATAGGAATACACACAAGACTGCTCTGCTTCAAACGTGTCATCTCCGGGAAGACGAGGAAAGTGTGATAGACGACTAAAAGGAGAAGAGAATGATTGCTCTGTATTCTCACACACGGACGACCCCACCCTGTGTTTCATTGTGTGCGTCGCTGACAGGATGCAGCCCTTTCACACTTAGACGAGACACAGTGGAAGTTGTAGGAGTCCTTATGAACAAACAGGAGATGAATTCACTCTGAGGCATCCACTGTAGGTTCTGGAGATGTGTGTTGAAAGAGAGAAAACCATAAGAATAACCTCTAGTTTATTTGAAAACCTGCCACGTTATCGGGTTCATAAAAATGTTGTCCCTTTTTACACTTGGCATAAATTGAGATCCTCATTTTCCAAATTAGACGTACATGTAATCTTCAAATACGGCTGCGGCAGAATCCACAGTGTTGGTGTGTTTTCTGTAAACTGGGAAACTCTCCTCAAAGCCGTGAGTGTAGCGCACATCCTGAATTATTCATCTTGGGCACATGCTGGTGAATTAAAGGTAAAGTGATAGCACACAGCGCTGCCTTGCTTGGCTCGCTGCTGCATTTTTAAAGTGCGGACTGGCACTCAAATGTCAAAATGTTAACATTGTCTTCCCCCCTAAAACTGTTAGTCTGGTCTCAGAGACCGGATGAGGGACATTTGATATGGAGTTTGAATAATTCAGGGCGATGGTTTGGGATTGGGTTTTCATCCAAGTGCGAGTTTCCTCCTCGTGTCCCAGTGCAGCCTCCTTTTTGTTCCAGACGTTGAATGCTTAATACGATGACCTCTAAGAAAACTTGCAATATGCGCTGGCGGATGTGAGTCGGGGACAGTCGGGTAATTATTTGTTATCAGAGGACAAAACGATGCAGCGAGAGCAATCAAATGTACGCCGTTGCCATCGGTGACGGTGATTATGAACACTTTATTCCCCCTTGATGACTCGCTGTACATGGCTGCCAAGATGAAAAGCACATCACCTCTTTCTGGTCAAAAGATGTGTGAAGTGCAGGAGGAATGACAGAAATGTCAAACATCTATTTGAATGTTGATAGCGTGTCAACTCGGGAGCATTTGCTTCTTTTCTAAGAATGGCCGAGTAGATTCGGTGACGGCGAGACGTTGCACTGCGGAGCTCGTGTAAGAAGGATTGCGCCGCTGTCATTTTCTGAAAAGGTTCTTTTAAAATTTGAATTGGAAACTGCTTCCTAAGCAGACTCCTGAAAAGGACTGAGATTTAGCTCTCCTCTGTGTCACTCCCTAATCAGTCCCACACCTCTCACCCACTCATTCTCTGTAAATAATTCAGAGCAGCCTTTAGCCTGCAAAACACACACACACACACACACACAATAATGGAGGATAGCAGGGGACACGTTAAAAAACTGCTGCAGTGGCACATTTCACAAGTCCAAAAAGTTTAAACTGCTTTGACATTTTAAAGTTGGACATGTTTGCTCATAATTAATGTCCTGGCTGTTATGGACTGTAGTGCAGGTCGAAATGGAACACATGAACCGAAACAATCATTTGTGATGAAGATGTTTTTTTGATTTCTCTGAACAGTAACTGCAGCATTCCAGTGTGGCGTTCTTAGAAAGTGTCTGCACATGAGCATTATAGTAATGACTGCACATCATTTGTGGCTTTAAACTTGGTTCTGTTTTAATTTTGTATTTGTGATGTTTGGACAATATTCGTCACACGGCAGTAAACTAGAAGGGTGGACAATTCAAGATTAAAGATTCAAAATACTTAATTTATCTCCAAGGGACAATTTAAAACAGCCCAGACTGAGTAGTTTATGTAAAAAAACCAATATAAACTTAAAAATGCCATAGGATAAAAGGAAAGTGCACACAAACCATGTAATAAATATTGTAATCGGTATCATAAATACAATAAATCACCATCTAAAGTCCTCATAAAGTGCATTGGGATCCCATAGTTTGGCAGAGAGGAAAGAGTCAATAGGTGGAGTTCAGTTCAAAATCATTTATATGATTTGCTGTAAAACCTCATGTTTATAAAGCACCAGTCGATGTTGATTTGTTGACTGACTTCTTCATGCTTTCTAATTCATTCATGTTTTGGAGACCTTGGTGAAAACAGGAAGTCTGACTTTGTCCCTGTGTTTATGGGGACAGGAAGTTGTAACTTGTGTTGGCTTTGGTCTGTTGCCCAGAGAGCGGCTCCGATGACGACCAAGTAGAATTGACCGTGCATTTCTCTGTAACTCTGTTTAGTATCTCAACTTTAACATTTACTAAATAACATTTTTTTTCCAAACCTCGGGAGTGGGGAATAATTTTCTTTCTGCCACAAATGTTTGCTGGTACGATGCATGAGTTTCCATCCTTCCCCCACTAGAGTGCAGCGTTCTCAGAGGAAAAATATCCTCAAGTTCAGCCATGCTTTGTGCTCCTATTGAACTTCTGTTCAGTGAAATATCTAACAAAAGACTTCATTAATCACTAGCAAAATATGAGTGCAACCAAGGAGGATTTATATTTTTAAACATCAAGTAAGTTAGTTTTTATTATTCGTTTTTTATAGTTTAGATTTGCTAAAATGCTCTTTAAAGCCTTCATACCTCCAAAATCTGTCGAACCTCTGCTCCTATTTGTTGTGTAGTTTGTGTGTGTGTAACATAAAGTGACAACACACTCGTGTTTGACATGATGTGTGAAGACGAGTTGACGCTACATTGGTTGGTGTTGGAGTTGTTTGCAGCATGTGAAATGACTGATGTATTGTGGCGGCTGCGGTTCTCCCGGTCAATCTAATGTCTAACACGACTTCATTTTCATGTGATCGGTGTGTTGGTCTCCACCGTTTTGTGGCAGAGCTTTTCATCTAACGCTCATTGTTGAAGAATAAACCCAGAAGATTGTTTGGGACTAAAAGCATGTAATACCTCAAAGTTTTGGTTGCATTAATATTTGGGGTTTAAAGAACTTATTTGGTTGCAAGACTTCATGTCACAGACTTTATGGTCCAGTCACACAGCTGGTGGCAGGCAAAGTCACATGATTCGGAAATGTTAACTTAAACTGCTGACAGACGAAAGTAATGATGTTCAAAGAGTTTCACTGTAAATAAACAAACTGGCTCGCACAGTGACTTTGTGGGTTTTCTTAGAGCTTTTGTTCTGTGTTTATGTTTCTTATATTAGAGTGATAAAGATGAGCAGTTGTCGGATAGAATCTCAGACCCACAGTTTATATAAATATGTGTGTGTGGTAGAATGTGGGATTTCTTCCTCCGATGCAGTCTGGGAAGCGTCTCAGAGGTCATTTTCCATGGTTGGGATGCCGTATATTAAAACGTTATCTCTCGGTAATGAAGAGTAATAGCTTGACGTCTTCCAGCCTAATTGTAAGCGATGAAGTCCTCGAGTCAGTTTTAGGAAACATGAATTGATGCACGTGTCGCACCACAGTGTTTGTATTTAAACTGAAATCTTCAGTTCTTCCAATGATGAGTTACAATCAATGTGCATGTTATCTGGTTAATGGCGTGTTTTCATGTGGACAGCACAGTTATTAAACCGAGTTCTGCATCGTGAGCTGTCCTGTAGAAAACATGCTGTCGGGACGTAACGGAATACAAAACCTAGAGTTTACATATTGTAATCTGGCTTGAAGTGATGCCTCTGATTATTTGACACACGAGGAGGCTGAGATCTAATCACTAGCCCGGCTCTCTAGACTGGGCCATGGCCACACTCCATCTAAGTGTCCTTGAGCAAGACACTGAAATGGTACAGTCGAGGCTGTGCTAGCATCTCGTCAGGCACCCGCTGCCATCGGCGTGACTGATCAGCTCAAAGTGTGGTCAGACTGTTGTGGTGGTGAAATGCACGATACAAGTAAAGTCTACTGGAGAAATAAAGAGACGGGGAAAAGTAAGAACTTGGAGCTGGATGCATGTATGGACACGACTGCAGTCTTCCCAGAGGAAGTAGTCGGTGTCGCTGTATCTAAACATCCTCCATTCACACATCTGTCTTTACAAATTCTTTCTGTCTTTCCAAATTCTTTCTCTGTTGCATCTGCATTCAGGAAATGTAAGCAGGAACTTGACACGTCAGAGTTGTAAATCTGCGCAATTGTGAACCACTAGATTGCTATTTTGTGGACTGGTTAAGCAGTAAAGTTAAAATAGGGGAAACCTTAAGTACTTAACAGCGATCTGTTGGAGGCTTTTACTTAGACTTTAATATTGCTACTTGACATTCATGCCAAAATAGGACCGCCCATCGTGTTCAACCCTCAGTAATTCATGCACTACTCTGTAATTTTGGGTTATTATCGGAGGATTAAACTGACTTATTGTTTGGTTCTATTTAAAATCCAACATGCTGCATTCACCTTCAGGCTATGGTTTTGTTTCACACCAACTGTTGATGAATCTCATCCACAGACTTGGCCAATGTCTGATTCTTCACTTGAGTAAAACAAAGAGCAGATTGTTAGCGAGCCGTGTTAATTAGCCGAGCATTTGCTCAGTTATTGCACTGCTTAATTTCGCCTGTGTGGGCTTAGTGTGTACAATTTATTAGGTAATTAATTCAAAGTTTGAATAATGGAAATTAAATTGTGGTAAGATTCAAATCATAAAGAATGATTGTGAATGAGCGTTGCCCAACCCAGAGGCTGAAAAGGGATTTATGGATCTCTATTGACTAAGTGCTTACTTTTTAATATTTTAAGGCACAGCTTTGTGGTAGCATGGATCTCCAACACAGTGACGAAACCATAGCGACGAGTTTGAAAGCTGCTGAACTTAAATGTTTTGAGAGTTCAGCAGCTTTTGGACAATAAGGAAGAAAAAAGTGGACCAGGTCGATACGATGCGAGGCATCATCTACTTTATTAAAGCTTCAACTGCGTTATTATTGATCAGGATCCCTCAGGTAATTAGTTCTCTTACGTTTCTGTGGCCTGATTTTGGACAGACAATCGGAGGTTCAAGCTAATTAAAACCTGCGAGACCTCATTTTGATCTTTGCTGTCGTGAAAATTTAACCTGTTGATCAGATCAATGATGGTCCACCATGAAAGCAAATAGAGTTTTAGTTGTATTATGTCCTGTTTGGCTGAAGCAAACCTTTGACCTGGTACAATCAAATGTAATGTTGATATCTCACGCTTTGGCTACAACACAGTAACGCAATCGTCTTGTCGAGTGCCCATGGATTTCAGAGCAGGAAACATTTCTGACTCACAGTTTAATTTTGATGCTCCCTGTAGCTGCAGCATGTAAACTTTGTATTATGTCTTCCTCCGAGACCTCGTACGATGGTGCAGTCTCCACTTTATGGATCGATGCTGAAGCAATGAGCTGACATGGTGAAAAGCAACATTCATAAATAATGAAGAGGGCACCCTTTCACCCTGCCACGTCTTTTAGTTCAGGGCAATAAAAAAAGAAGCACATTATGCCCGCGATACTTATTTTTTCCTTACATTTTGTCCCGTCCCACCTCAACATTAGCTTCTTTGTTAAGTTATTCTACCAATCAATGCTTAAAGCTGAGTTGTTGCTGTGTTTGTTTATAGGTTTGAATGATGGACATTTCTGAGTTGTTCTGAGTTAAATTTCTCTTCATTCTCTCATTCCAGAGAATAACATTTCGGGAAACATCCGTTTGAGCGGGATCACTGCATGCCGTCCCTCTTTAGTGTCCCTCCTATCAGCAGGTCAGATGTGCCTGTGAAGGGAGCGGAGCACAATTTTAAGTGCTTCATCGTCACTCTTTCACACACCTTTTATGTTTGGTGCAACCAGCCTTTGGCCACGGATGTTTACCAAAGCATGAAGTCCTTCACCCAAATAAAGCATCAGTCTGCCACTTTCGCCATTTCCTTCTGAAAAGACTAATGGGTGTCAATTGTAGAGTGAATCTCTTTGCACCGGGCCGACAGTCTGTGTGCAGAGACGCTTCCGTATTGGCAGTAGATGCACCACTTAACAAGAATTCTTGAATCCATAAATAAACACAACACAAAGAATGTTGTCAATGAAATTTGCCAGTGTGGAAATGTTTAAGACATTTGAAAATGAGCTTTGTACGTCTGAACAGCGACAGTTCTCAATGACGTTTGGTATTTATAACTAAATGATCACATCACAAAGTGTATGATATATATATATCAATTTGTTTGCATAGAAATAACATAATTTGGGTTATTGCGGTCCTTAGATTTGGTGTCATCTGAGCTAATTTACATGAGATTGAGCTTGTTTGTAGAGTAGAATGATGCATTATATCCACTTTATTAGCAGAGATTTAATTCCTCAATTAAGTTTGTCAAAGTTGAGAGATTAGGGGATATCAGGAAGTGGAAGAGTGCTGTTTTCTGATGCTGTGAATCCCTTTTAAACACTACTAAATAAGTTTGGAGACAAAAATAAGCATAAAACATGTTGCCTGCCAACTTTTCACAACCTGCTCAAAGGACCACTTCTGTTAGATAAATCCTAAGTCTCTGACTTTCTCTCTCTAAGCGTTGCTCTCAGTAGAATTACATTGTCTTGTCACTGAAACTATTTTGTTCAAAGTCATTTATTGTTGCAAGTACCAGATTAAATTTTTTTAGAAGCTAAGTAAATTAAGACAAAGTTCAACTTCTTTACTACTGTAGATTTTTTTGCTATTGAGCGCACCTGAATATAAGCCACACCAAAGAAAAAATAAATAAAGTCGGAATTGCGTGATGCACCTGAATGCATCACCCATGTATTGGTGGGATGAAGCTTGATAAAGCGGAAAACTCCATAAATTGTAGGGGTCAAAGTGTCTGAAAAAAGTAGTGGCCCTATAGTCTGAAAATTACGGTATTTCACGTGATCAGATATTGTCCATTGCTAAAACAAACTTAGTCTTCTGTATTATCTTTTTATGCTGAATTGTATTGTTTCACTTTCTTGCAAATCGTTCAACTTTTAGTTGGTCATTATTTACTTCCTTGGCAGACTATTGATCGACGCAGAACCAAAATGTGTGTAATATGCCAGATTGATTTTATTTTGGTTACAAAATAGGTGAACATTTAATTTTCATGCCAAATTAAAGTAGCTGGCTGCTACTATTGACAACCACAAAAACAAAATCCGTCACAATCATGCTTCATTTTATAGTCTGTTGATTCTTGTGGCTACTTGGTTGTCCGGATTAAGAAGCCAGAGTCTTGATGCCAGCGTTTAATTTATTGATTTGTGGATCGTTGCTACAAAAGTATACAGTCTAGATTTCTGTCTTGAGTTGTTGGAGTAAGTTTATTTCACTCTAGATGTTACATGGACAGTAAACAATCAGCAATCGGATCCTTTTTAAAATTGAACCATGTAAACACATCTATCAGACCCGATTGGCTCTTTCTAATTGGATTTTCAATCGCATCTTGGACTTGCTGTAACCCCGTTGATGATCTGATTAAAGTCCATTCTCATGTCATGGTGCTCCCACTCATGTAGCCTCTGCAGCCGCTGTACAATTTACTATTTGACAATTCACACGCTGTTTTGATAGAAAACAAAGTTGGTGGCGAAGCAACCGGCTGTCAGAGGAGACAGTGCTGCTGCTACATCACACAGAAAATGTGTTTATCGCTTCCTGATCAGACTTCCTAATCTGGCAACCCTGTGTGTGGGATCATGTGCCCATATCAAAACCGGCCAGTGTCACAGAACAAAGCGTCATGAGATTGATCCACTAACTGAATCACAAGCTAATTGTTGTGCAAATAAACTTGTTCATCAATCTGATCATTGTATTCGGTGGTGATGTAAACATGCTCATCTGATTTGTTTTCAATCAGGCAGAAAGTGACCATTTAAATACATTTATTGAGGAGACATAGCCTCAGACTCAAAACTATTGATTTATTTGCTTTTCAAGATATGATCGTATTGATCGGCGGCCCAGCTTTGCACCGACTTGTAAAAAAGAAAAATTGTTTTCTCTTCTTATAAATGGGTGGTGACGCCAGACGGTGTTTTTGAATGGTCATTTAACGTTATTACGTGTGTGCTATTAATAGCAAACTGTTGCTGTTCCTTTAACTGGGTGCTCTTTCTCAGTTTGTCAACCTATCTTTGACTCACCATTATTGCCGTCCCTCCCTCTGACTATCTCTCCCTTCCTCGGCCCTCTGCACACACTCCTCCTGTGTGGATTCATCAGGTTAAACATCGATGATGAACTGGGCAGGCGGTGTGCCGGTTCACTGATGCTGGGACTAATATTCACACACAATGGAATTAGAAGGGGGGGGCATGTATTTCAGATGTATAATCTAACTAATATTAATCACCGGCAAGCCGGCTTTATTTGAAATATAATATCCTGCCGCATGTTGTTGCTCAATTAAAAGCTTAATCATCTTAAATTACTACCAGAGTGCAACTGCTAAATATTGTGGGTTTATTTCCCTCTGTCTTTTTCAGGTTTGATAGTGGGAGAAAGTGTTTGACTGTCAAGAAATTAAGCAGTAAAACGCCCCTGTATTTTACTTATTATAACAACAATCATCTTGACCACAGTGACAGATCATTACCATAATAATCTCAATGTGCTCCGTTATTGTCAGTGATAATTTGGGACCCCTCCCCCATCACATCCTGACTGTATGCTGATTATCAGTCCTTCTGGTGCAGAGTGGCTAGAATTTCTTGTAATGTTCTGTCCACTGCCTCCTCAATTAATGGACCAGCCAGCATCTCGAATGTCATATGAGAAAAGCACTTTCATCGCCAAGTTGGAGGAGCTCCGTCTGAGTGGTTTACCGCTGCTGCCGATGGTGGTGGGGGGGGTGTGTACAGTGGTGGCAGCAGCAGCAGCGCTGAAGGGGGATAGCATCCTCAGTGCACAGCGATCGAAGGGAGTGGAGGAAACGGACGGATGTGTTTGGAGACGAGCAGGAGTAGTGGCAGACGCGGCGTCCTGCTTTGTCCTTTGCAGCCAAAGAAAAAAGGTGTTTTGTGGATGAAGTGAGTTGGAGAGAGAGGTGCAAGAGGAAGAGGGTGTGCTACAGCAGGAGGTGTGTGCTGTTTAGGGATAGAAACACGGCAGCGGCACTGGAGTAAGTGATAAGCGATCACGAGGGAAATGGACCGGCAAACTATACTTGCCAACTCGAGTGCCCTCGCCGTGGATTAACATTCCCGTCGACATCTGTGTTACGCTCGCTTGAGACGAGACCTGCCCGCTCTGTGACAGTACCTGTGGATCAGGATCACCATGTGGAATACATTACAGCCGAGCCATCAGCTGTGAGGACAACCGAGGGAATTCAGCACGTATCAGAAAGTGGCCGCCGCTTGCGGCGTAGACTCTTTCCCCCGCACGTCTTCTAACCCAGGAGCAGCCAGGCTACTAATGAGCAAGTCGATGTGTGGCTGTGGCTGCAGCATCATCTCCTCTCTAATGAAGAGACTGGGCCGCACAGCTTGCTGCTCAGATCTCCTCTCCTGCAGCCATACCTCAGAGCAGCTGCAGCGCCTGGCCACCGGCTGCCCTCCCCGACCCAAGGTAACAGTCCCCCACAGTTACAACGCCTTCCCGGCGTCTCTCCCAGGGGCTGGAATCGTTTGACTCGTTTAGTGTGCGGTGCAACAAGCGTGCGGAGCCTGACAGCATGTCACAGCAAACTGTGCTTGCAAAGTGTATTATCTGGTTTAGTTGCCTGAAATGATTGTTCACCTCCAAAGAACTGAACAACCAGGGAGCGGAGCACCGTAATTGATTCTTTAATGGAACCTGGTGATTTAATAGCCGTCTAGCTACCTGACAACTGAGGACTTGCTTTCCACTTGCACAGTCATTTAAATGGATGCCTTCAGTCTGTCTGTGGTTTACAGTGATTGCTGTGCCTCCTCACTTGGACAAAAAGCTTTTTCTAATGGAAGAAATGAAAGCCAAACAAGAGTGTGTGTGTGTGTGTGTGTGTGTGTGAGAGAGAGAGTCTGAGTGTTTGTGTGCATATTTTTCTATATGGCTAAGAGAGCGACTTTGCTCCAATGCTGTTGCATGGCCACTGCTTCTCGGGTTTCCTCTGCCTCGTTGCTTGTTGTGCACTCGGCTGTTTTCAGTAGTAGGCTGGCACTGGATGGGATTGTTAAGTCACTTACGGGGTCTTCCTGGCAGGTGGCCATGCACACAACAGAGGAGATGGATTTTTCTCTGTTTCCAAGATTTATGCTCTCACAAATGATGATAGAACTCCACAGAGAAAATATGGTATTATTGAGCCGTTGCATGGCAACAATTCAAATGAAAAACATGAGTGACAAATAGCCAGCCTCGTGCTTATAGACTGATCATTAAATGCTGCTTTTATTTATTTTCTTTCTTTTTTTTGTTTGAAGGAAAGTCATAGTTTTGTCACTGAAGCACTCTGCGAATAGAGGAAAAAAATGTGGCCTCTCTATCAAACAGCTCAAGGATTTAAGTTTCACTATTCTTCTTTGAGACGTCACATGGCACCAGCTCAAAATAGAGCCATCGATTAATAGCCGCCACAGTGAAGTGAAAGCACAAATGTTTCAGCACATAAGAGTATTTATAGTATTGTAAGACTTTGAGTCAAGTAAAATAATATTGGGGATGACTTTCAAGGTTCTTTTCAAAGATTTAATGAGCTCAAAAGTCTGAACCTTGCGAGCGTTGTCAGGTGTCGTTCCTTGAGGGGTGTAATACTTTCTTCCAGCTTTTAACTGAAATGGTGACCAGCAGTCTTTACTAATGTGCCTTTGTTATTACTGTGGAATTTATGTGGAGCCACTTGATCTAAAGCTTATTAATGATGTGCATCGTGTGAATATTTCCTTCCACCCTCTCCAGCTGTTCTGTTAAGGTCACATTGAGGTGATTTATTGTTGCCATTCAGGGTTGTTAAGTTCGACCCCGAACTATCATCAAGTTCAGCGTACCAGATGCATCCGGTAGGTTTGACATCATTGTGTCAGATTTAAAGTCACATTTCGTTGATGTCACCTCTCTGGACCTCTCTCACATCTTTACCCAGGATTCTTAGTTTATTGCTATTATAAAGGCTGCGGGGACAAAAAGGCACATGTTCCTTCTTTCTTGCTTCTGTGTTGAGTTGGATAGTTCAGGCTTTAACCAAAAATAATTGAGTCTTGTAACTTCATTTAATGAAACTCTTGGTGTCTTAAAGTATTAATGAAATTGGTTCTTCATACAAACAATAGCAGTTTTGATGCACATGAACAAGGTCAGATGGCTTGAGATGGATCCGGACTCGTGAGTGAGCCTGCACAATGACCGAGCAATGAAAGAGCATCCAATTAACATGCAGGACAAAAATACAGCTAAGATGACATTGCTTCTTTGCAGCACGGCGGCTATGAAAATAAACGTCTCTGGCTGCTATCTGTTGAGTAATAATTGAATGCTGCCCAACTCCTACAATAAAACTTATATGCAAGTTATTTTTTTATGATACCAGCTGTATGATTTGGTAGACGACGTCAGCAGGTTGCTGTTTGATGCTCGCTATAGAAAAGATTTTTATTGAGAGTGAAGTGAATCATGGCTGAGTTGAAGGAAAAGGCCGGCGCGCAGACCCGTTTTTACTGGTATCTTCACCATCTGTAGCCGTTTCCACACCGAGATTGTTTCCTGCCTCTCGGTCTCGTCTTTTGTCATTGCAGCAATGGCTTTGTGAAAACTGAGAAGCTTCCACATTTAAGTGCAATTCAGCAACCTCGTGGTCTGAGCAGCGAAGTGAAAGACTCCATACAGTGCATGCACTCAATGGCTGCATCACACATGCCGTCAGTCTATAGACGCCTCGGTCCACGGGAAGACGGCAGAGCTTTGCTGAATACTCTCTGTTGAGTCTGATCGCACGCCTCGAGTGATGTCTGTGCATGGCACAGCTGTGGCTGTTATCAGTGAGGTGCCAACTTGGCACCACACACTGAAGAAATCTCTCCCCACCAGCAACTGTCTGGATGTATGTTGCTGTGCCAAAGTGCCGGGCCCAAGCCGTACGTCTTAATAAAACAACAGCAGGAAAAATCTTTAGCTCAGTAAGCAGCACTGAAAGAAACACGCCTAAGGCCTCAATTAAGGAGACGCCGTCCTGCTTGGCACGCTACAACCTGGCTGGCAGCGAGAGTAAATACAGGCAGGTCACGCTTCCTTTTGTTTCATGTTTATTTGAGGGTGAGACCTGGGATATATGATAAAGCTATAACTTCAACATTGACTTTATGGTTTGTTGTTAGGACGAACCAGTATGCAGAATGTGGAACATAAGCTGTGTTGTTTTTAACCACAAGTAACGGTTTTCTTGGGTGTCTCTCGGCCGTAAATAGCTCAAATTCCTTCACAACTACTGTTACTCTTTGTTCACCGGTGGAAGATTTCCTGCAGAATTGAGTTAATGAACAAAAAACCTAATCCCAGTGGATTTAGTTTAGAAACGTTGACCCTCACACACCTCAGTTGTCTCTTGTGAATGTGAAATATCAACAATTTCTCATTTGAATTGCAAAAGATGGCTGTCATCAAATAAGAATTTGTAGTCTTTTAAAGTAATTCAATTGGGCGTTTGATTAAACAAAGCTGGAGTTTCATTGTCATTATTGATCTTTTGATAATTGGGGTTTGATAAATCTTTTGATAACCACCTGGAAACCAGAGTCACCTGTTAGAAGCTCATTCACACCTGCCCTCTCCACTTTCCCAAAGCTATTTTTTGCTCGCTCGCTGCTCTTTCAGGACTAAGAATAGAGACAGATGAATGAAACTTGTGTCTATAGACTTTGGGCTGTGAGCACAGTATTTGCTCTCTTGCCGCATTACTGGAATTCCACCTTGGTTTGCATTCGGAGCAGCAAGAGAGCTCTTTTGATTCTGGAGATTATCAATATTCTCCGTTGGTCTCCTGCACTGTTTGCTCAGCTTATAGTCGTCTATACAACAATAATGAATTTTCTGTTATGTTAAGCACACTAATTACAGAATCTCAGTTGTTCCGGTAAAAGGCAGGGACAACCTCTGCTATTCATAGCTTTCCCTCTGAGCTCGCTGCAATGAACTGGCAGTCCCGGGAGAGGCGGCTCTGCAATCTGAGATCGGTCTAATGCTTCCCACCGCTGCACTGGGACGACACAGCAGAGAGGAAGAGAAGACTTACAAAGGGACCAGTGACTTCTCGCTCAAGGTCAAAGCAATTGGTATGAACTCCAGTAGATAAAGTATGTGAGCCGCCTCAAAATATTTTCTCATCTCACATGCGGCGCTCTGAGGAGATTTGGAACTGCAGGCTGCATAGCTGATTCCTAATTTGTCACAGTTAAGATTAGCTTGACTGAGACTTCATTTGAGCATTTCAATGGCCCGTTGGCACCTTGTAAGCTACAGTAATGAAGATTATGTGCAATCCAATGGACAGAAATTTACTTTTTCCAGACAATTTACCCTTTGAGAGAGAAATGACCTTGTGTGTGTAAAAAAAATTTTTAAAATAAAATCACACTGCTTCTAATTCAAGTGGAAAACCGGAAACATTTTGTCAATCTGAGAAGTCAGTTTGACCTTGTGTTGTCATTTTCAGCACCAACTAAGAATTTCGAAGAAATCATTTACTCGAAATGCCGAGCTGTGTGACGGCAACAATGCACAAGTTGAACTCTTATGTAGCAGAGGTTTTTAGTTCCCTGGTCAGTTGTTATATTGATCTGGTTTTGCAGATCCTCCCTCTCACTGCTAAAACCTCAAGCTCAAAAGAACCCTGTCGCATCCAATAACTTTACCTTGCAGTTTGTAATATGAGTGAAATCCTCTGATTCTGATGCTTTGCAGGATATTTACACAACACATGGAGTCACACACATCCCACTAACTTTTTTTTATTTTTTTATTATAATTTCCTGCTACACAGATCTTGCTTCAGAGGAAAACATTGTGTGAACTTTCTTAATAAATAACACTTTCTCTTCCCAAAGTAGGTCATAATGAAAGCGAGGACACTGTGCCTGTGAAAAGTTTTCTTCTTTATAGTCGTACTTTATCACATTGAGACAAAGTGGTTGAGAAGCTGCTTCAACCTTAAGAAACGATGGACATCACAATATTACTAGTTAATGTTTAAACATTTACGTTCACCGTAGGAACGTTTACATTGATTTTAAATTTGACGATTCTTAACATTAAGATATTTTTGGACAAATCGTCAATATTAAGTGTATTGAGTTGCGATCTATAAATAAGCAGTTGTGCTTGATTTGTTTCCTACGTCTTGTCTAAGTAGTACTACGTACATAAGGACTTGTTAAAGCAAAACGTAGTTCTAAGAAGTACTTCACAATGTTTTATTTTGATCGAGTGTCGCAAACTTTTTCTTGGTATTTGTACCAAATGATACTGAACAGACACACACACTCACTGACTCTCTGCTCTGCTCTCGATTCTAGAAAGTGCCTCTGGGGTCCCAGACCTGATGGTTTGGAACCACTGGCCACGAAATCGGGATTTTATTTACCCGCATTAGCACTTCCCAGAACACTGGAGCTGAGCGTAAGAAGCGATACTGATAGTCTCTGCCCGGTATTTGTGTCATCAAGAGCAGTGAGAGCGGCGCACGGAGTGTAACGGGAGCGTTTTGGTTGTTTGCCTCCTCTGAGTCGGCTTTCAGGGAGAGAGGGTTACTCGTAAGGTGACTGTATTCTGAAATTCATCTTGGCTCCAAGTAGTATCTCTACAGTTTTGCAGTGAATCATAGGACATCTGACGTCTTTGTAAAACGCGTGCCAGGTTGTGATTGAGCAATGGAAGAAAGATGTCTGAGACCATTATGCACATAAACATCAATTTTTGCCACTTTCTACCAAATACAACATGTTTTTCCTTGAATATTAAGATGACACCGTTTGGAAGGTTGTTTACTTTTTCTGCTATATCAACTAAAACTTTTATTTTATTATTTTCGTAAGAGCGGTTGACAATTTGCAACGTTTTTAGCTTTTGTTTAAGGAGTTTTTTTTTTTTTTTTTTTTAAAGCAGTATTTGTTATTTCATATTTTCTGGGGATTTAAGCTATTTATGCATTTTAGCACTTTGATTTCAAACAGTTATAGTTGTTTCAGCCGTTTTAGGACATTTTTAGCCATGAGATAAAACTTCTTTTGAAGATAAAATGGCACGGATTACAAAAGTGAAATTTCTATAATATAAGCTTCACCGAGCCACGACAGAAGGGCTGAAGAGTCATATTTGGAAATGTAATGGCAGAGCTCCCGCACACTGAAACGGACCCATTCAGACAGTTTTGGAAATGGGTTGGAGTTTATGGCACATTGGCATTGGGTAAATTTGAGGTTAAAACAACGGGGACTTGTGTGACAAGTTGTTTGAAATCACCACTGGGGAAACGGAATACAGTGAGGTAAACCAATATCGAGAAGCATTTCCACTGAATGTCCACGGCCTGCTCACTCTAATGTGTTCACGTTTCCATTGAGAACTGGTTGACATTTCTACTGCAGGTAAAGCTGCTGATCAGTGTCTGTTTCTATACAAACGCTGTTAGAAGGAATAACTGAAACGTCTCTCTTCGCAGATTAAACGCCTTCATCCTGTTTATATATATCATGTTTATATCGAGACTGACTGCATATATGGTTGCCACTCTTT